>CAJNDV010028446.1:0-57278 GCA_905221635.1 Symbiodinium sp. CCMP2456 | reverse complement strand
CTTGACACAATGTGTCGGCAGGCCTCGAATCTGTCTGAAGCATCAGGTATATCACTCCAAGTCAGATGAAATCAGCGAGTGTCAGGAATCAGCCTTAGACCTGAGACCTCTCATGACAGCAATGTATCAGATTGAGGAGCTCCACTGCACTCAAGCATAAGACGCATTCAGAAAGCAGGTACGCTTGCACCCCTCCCTTCGGCGGTGACCCCCAGGGAGAGCACCGGCATTTGACAGAAGCTGACAAAAACTCAAGCTGCACAAAGCCGTTTGGAACAGGGATTGACGCACACACGTTCGCAAATCGCAATCCTAATCTTCACAGGCTGAGATGTTTAGCACGCAGGTGGCAAAAGGCATCACTCTTGGTATTCACTTTACTGCGTTAGACCTCACACTCGACGAAGCAGCAGGCACTTTATACTGCCTTCGGTGTTAGAGTATAGTAACTATGCACGGCGATGACAGTGCACCATGTGACTTTTTCACAAGCGTTGCACAACAGGACGGCTCCTGATGATGCATCACCAGGGAGTTTGGGCGTCTTCGTGTGCAGTGATCGCACACGCTTTCTCGCCGCCCCCTGCACCACGAAGCAGGCTGCGAAACATGCAAGCAGAAGAGCCGATCTCCCTTGGTAACGGGTTGTATGCACACAAAACAGTGAAGCTTACACAGAAGGTGCTCCGTAGCCGCGCGCACATGCCTTCATTGAAGTTGACTAGGACAGCACTTGCGGTTCACGGGTCTTTGCATCAGCCTCGAAGCACAGGTCAATCACTATCGACAAACATCTTCAGTTTTAGAGTACCGAAAACTCTGAGAGCATCAAGCTTTTTGGTTTGTTTGGGCATGGGAAAGCAACGTTGGTAAGCCAAGCTTTTCTGCACACCGCCAGCGACAACGTTGGTAACCCCAGGAAACCAACGAATTGTCAAACCAGAGGGTCGGTTTCGTTGGTTTCTCAAGGTTTTCGTTGGCGATGTGCGCAGGGCCGTTGGCGGGTTTGGGAAGGGGAAAATGCCACCTTGGCGAAGCCAATGGTTGGTTTTGGAATGGGAAAGTGCCGACAACCCGGGTAAATCATGGTTGGTGCCTTATCATATTATGTTACATGCACCTGAGGCAGTTTGGTCGCCTGGCGTGCCCCAGATCTGTGGTATTCTGCTGATGGCATCAATGTCAGCTAGCGTCGCCCGGCAGCCTCAAGTATGGATCCAGGATAATCGGGTCTGGGCTAGTCCCCAACCTTTTGTTCTTGCATCGTGACAAAATCTTTGTACTGTATGCACAACTGCTAGGGGCTCCAAGAGTGCGCATGCAAGATTCATGCCATGTGCAAACGATGCGGGTGACAACCCCCTCTTTGTGGTCAAAGGCGAGAAGTGCCATCGGCCGACTCAGCTCACAAGGCCAGCCTGCAGCTCTCAAAGTCTTTATGGGATGTAGCACTGACAAATCGGCCGCTCTCGCTTAAAATTGACATCGATCATGATCGATCGCTACATTGCACGTGAGTGCTTGACTTGCCTCGGCAAATTGACCGTCGAAGATTTGCCAATGTCGACATGTGCTACTATTGGCGAAGCAGTTCGGCACGAATCCTACTATTTTGGCGTTTCCGGTTCAGGGTTTAGGGTTTAGGGTTTGGGGGTTTCTGAATCAGGTTCCTTTATTACACCCCTTGGATCGTTTAGCAACTAAGGCCCTATAGCGCACAAAGCCCCTGAACCCGATTCGGAAGGGTCCGGTGACAAGGGCCCAATTACCGGGGCCTGAATCCTTGGGGTTTGGGTTTGGGGTTGAGGGCCTTGTAGACCTCCCAGTAGAACTTGTGGAAGCGGTGGTGCGGCACAGTTTCGGAGGGGTCCTCCGGAATTCGGATTGAGGAGGGTTTCAGGTTGCGGGTGCAGCGTCAGGGCTTAGCGAAGTGGGAACCTGTCCCTGACCAGGTCCTGCGAAACTGTCCTGGTGTCTCGCCAATCTCCGCGTGAGGAGGCCTTTGCGGGAGTGGTCATGTTCGCTTCAGTTGTCATGCCTCTTGACAGGCAGCCGCTGCTGAATGATGTCGCGACAGCAGTGCAACAGCGTTTGAGCGAATCCCAGCTGCCCGGAGCCCAGCTGGATCCGTGCTAACTTCGCTTTCGTTGCCAGCGGCATTTGGCGCAGGCAGAGTTCGACAAAGATCGCATGGTGCAGCGTCGTCAGGGCCATTTTTCCTGGGGAACTCTGAGTGCCTGAAAGCGGCAAGACAGTTTCGATGCCTGCATGGATGAGGTCCTGTTGGCAGAGCCCTGGCAGCTGTATCCCATGCTGGAAACAACTCTATCTGTGGTCAGAGATCTCAGCCGTGTTGCCGATGTCTCGCGCAGAAAGGACAAGGAGATTTTGCTTCATTTGGGTAAGAACCTCATTCCGAGGTGAATCGACAGCCTGCCGACATGAGCTCTCCGAGTGCTTTGGGCTGAGTCGTGAGGCTTGCCAATCTGCCGCATGCCGTAGTCGCGTAATCAACGGGTGTTTTTTTGGCCGCTTGCTGCTGCATGAGGCTCATGCTTTGCTATGGTGCTTATGGACCACGGCCTTCCCTCACCCAGGCAGACTCTTCAAGGAGCCTGCAGCCCAGTTTCCTGAGCTGGGGGTTGACTTTGTTCCTCTGCCATCCCGCCGGGTCGAGGAGTGGAATTCAGCCTTGCCTAGAGTTCCATAACACCAGCCGGTCTGGCCGCAGCTCAGCCAGTTTGGCCACTAGGAAAGACATGGTCATGGTACTGTAGTCAGGTTTTACTTTCTTTCCCACACTTCTCGTCCGGGGTCATGTTGACATGAGGACATGAAGCAATCGTTTTTCAGTATAAAGCAAATTGAGCACTTTGAGGTGGCTGCAGCGAGGAATCGATTTGGGCGACATGTCGACTGCGGTCGAGGCAACCGCATGCCGGAATTGCTGCTCAGCTGAGTGTTGAGATAATCAGGTTCTCCTCGCTGACTCCGAATGGAGGCGAGACCAGGATGAGGAGCGCCGGCGATTCGGTTTCGATAGTCCTTGAAGAGTTTGAGCTTTTCGAGGACCTCACATGGATCTGCTTGCTTCAGTACACGAGCCGGTCGGGACCCTGCCAGGAGGTCCAGCGGATACCAGAGCTTAACACGGTCTTTCAACTGCTTGCCTTTCCTCGTGCTCGGAGGTGATTCGCAAGTACTCCTGTGGTCGTGAGCTCCCTGGCTGGTTGCGCGTACGGGATGGCCCCTGGAGTAAGTCGAAGGCGCGGTTCGAAGCATTGCGAGTGCGTGTGAATGCTTGCTGGGCGATGCGGGGCATCACGGAGGATACGTTTTAGTATGAACGGATCTGGCTTGGTCGGATTCGTGAAGGTGAGCAAGAACAAGCCTGAACTCGTCACACTCTCAGAGAAGATACCACAGGGATGGCGCAACCTCCGTGGGTTTTTGCCGTGAGGCCAAGTACATGCAGAGATTTTCGAATCTCGAGAAGTTCGCACAACCGGCCTCAGGCGCGTGTGGGACGGAGGACGTGTCTCTACACGCATTGACAGCGGAGAGATCGTGGGTGATCAGGGAACCACTGGGAGAAGCTCGGTGCCGTCATCGACTTCGTGGAGCACCGCCTCTCCGCTGCTGCTCCTCAGGCAAAGGGGAGATACTGCCTTGAGTCAAGAGACTGCCGCTGCGTCCTCCGTCTTCGACCTGGGAGGTGCCCGGCACTGTGAACGAGATGCTTCGCTTGCTAGACAGCTTTGCGCAGCGCCGAGAGCACTGGCTCAAGGTGGGAGCCCAGAACTTGCAAGGGCAGCGACCGGAAGCCATCGCATGACTCGGACCTGCATGGCGGCACTGAGGTTGCTGGTGGAGCAAAAGCTGAGGTGCTGTTGCACACCCATGGTTTGAGGACTTGGCAGTGGCACGAGGCGCAACCCCTTGCTCAGTGGCTCTGGGAAAAGCAGGCAGTCCTGCATATGGGATGCCAGGTTGCGGTGGAGTGTGGCACCTTCATAGGCAGATTTTCTGTAATGTGATGCCAAGCGCACGCTCAATTCAACCGCTTACCGATGCAAGGCTACTCCGCGATGCGTCTGGCGTTGCAGAGCCACCGACATGCTTGACAATCCATAAGATGCCGCCGTTGCAGATCCGCTTGGCTGAGGATGCTCGCTGGCCGAGAGTCTCTCGACAAGAGAGCAGGTCCCCATGTCTTCACAATCGAGGCCATGGCCAGCCCACCGATTGCCTTGCTTTCAGCTGGTAGCTGGATGTCGTTCCTTTGGATTTTCGCTGTTGCTTGATTGAGTCGTGCAGTCTGCTCAGAGGTGGACCCGGTGCAGGCTTGCATAGCCAGGCACCTCGTGGACCTAGCCGGTGCCACAGCCTAAGCATTTTCGTTGGGGTGTGATGCCTCGAATGCTACCTTGTGCGGAGCTCAGGTTTCGTGCTCAGTGGAGGTTGCCATTGGACAGGCGAGGATCCCCGACCGCTCACACTTGTGCCACAGTGCTGCGCCTCTGAAAGCAGGTGCGTGATATTGTACCCAAGATCGTCGAACTCTTTGGTGCCACATCGGTGGGCATGGTCTTCATGGACTACAAGGTCGCGGATGCTTCCACTGCACCCCGCTGCTTGTAAGTGAGCACAATGCCAGGGCACAGCCTTCCATACCGACCTCGACACACTGGTGTTTGTCTCAGTTTTCCACCGCGATGATTGCAACATTCCGAGATGCTCAGGAAGACACCGGAGCGCTAGGCCGGGGTCCGCGGTATCTGTTTGTGGAGTTCTGGGCGGGGGGGGGCCTTGCCTGCCTGCAGGCATCGATAGCCGTCTTCTTGCGGACAATGTTGCGCTACCAGGTCCTGGTGACTCATTAGAAGACATGTTCCGTTCCAGGAAGACACCGATGGGTTTGACGCTTGTGCGAGGCGCACCTCTCTTGCTCTGGAACCTGGCCTTCAGTCCGCCGGCATGCTGAGGATGCGGGTGTTTTTTGTGCATGTCCTTCCGTTTTGGAGTGAGGTCCTGGGAGTTGACTGCATTTGCCATGACGGAGTTTCACGAACCCAACACAGAGGACTGGATGGCCCTGGGGAGGCAAGGCCGCACAACGTGAGAAAGCGCCACGATGACATGACCAATGAACCGGTGTCTCAGGTTACCTGAACAGGGGCACAACAACAGGATAAGAGAGGAAGACGTTTGTTTTGACAAGTCGCCTGTTATGAGTTAACGGGGCCCGGCTCATGACGCATCTGCTCATCCAAGATTCGAAAATGAACCAACCGGCCTGTCAGTAGCATGGCGCTTTTTTTAGAGGTACCGTGGCCCAGCAGGGCCGGCACCTGCTGCACCAGCGAGTTGGCAGCACCTCTCTTGGCACACGGCTTCTCGTCTGAGCTTTCAGAGCATCTACCCGGGGCACAGTATGCAGAAGTGTAGGTCGTTCGCCGATTCCTCCCTGACATCTGAAACCTACTTTCCGAAAGCTTAGAGGCTGGTTGCGGGCCTAGTTCGCCGTCGAGAGACTCCGACACTACCTTTGCCGAGCCTTTTGAACCCCAACGCGCGCGGAGTGTTCGCACTCAGCTATTGACGGATGTGAAGTATCGGACGCACACAAAGAGACAACAACGATACAGTGCAAGCTGCAAAATTGAGTGAGTGTAGACATGCAGTCGCAGAATCGCTCCTTGAACTCACACACCAGAGTGCATCACTGCTCTGGGTTGTGGTGTGTTGCATCCAAGATGCCAGTACAATGTAGTTAATCGACATGTCATCCTGTGGGAGGACCGGTGCCTGCTTGTCGCAAAAATGTAGAAGTAAACAACTTGCGAATACTGTCTAGTCACCAAGACAGATGATACAGAGAGCTGCAGAAAAGTTGCGGCAAGGCCAAAAGCAGACTAGCATGGAATTCGGACTGCCCCAGACCTGCCAGTCTTCAACATGGCGGGCCAAGGATCACATGCGCCGCAGAGCCTGCGGTCTCCGACCTACAGAAGGAGACATGCCTGGACCCGAGTCTCTATCCGTACCTCGGTGACAACCTCCCTCTTGCCCTCTCTAGTCTTGATTGACTCGTGAAGGCAACTGTTTTTCAGTTGTTGAACTGGCTATTCACGTTCCCGCTTGGTGCGGCGCTGCGCTTGTGACGGGCAGTACTGCATGCACCAGCTCGGTGTGCTGCAGCCCGCGAAAGCGGTGGAGAGAGGTAAGAGACTTGATCGCTGCGATCGGTTGAACGGCCTGACCTAATTAGGGCACCTGCATCAAACCATGATCCATCCTCTGAGAAGAAGAAGAACAACCTTTGGACAGGGCAGCACGATCTAAGAAGTGGTGCTTGACCCAGGTTCGACCACTTGCACGGAAAAGGATGGAAATAAGCAGTCCAGTACTTGGGCTTGAAGGGAGGGTACGAAGCTTGAGTGACAGCGAGGTTTGAAGCAGACCGCGTCGCCTACTCCAGACACGTGAGGCTCTGTCTTCGTTCTGATTACTCGACATGTTCTCACCTTTGACAAGTGAATGACTGCAATCGGTGAACATTACGCCTCGCGTGCATGGAGTAGGCGGCACTACAATGCGGCTGGCATTCAGGCCTTCCTGCATGCTGCACGTAGCTGGTGGATTTCAGGTAGGCTGCTAAATGTTTTGCCCAGTATGTCAAGAAGGCTGCGGATCGCGCGTCATGCGTGTCAGAGGCCGTTCCGTGGCACTGCCATGCGCGAGTGGAGGCTTCAGGACGGGACTCGTCGTTGTCCACAACACCGGCTGTAGTGTCCTTTGCGAGATCGTCTTGAAGCAGAAGCCGGAAGGACGTTCTTCCACAAACGACCATGAAGCCGCTGGTTGCGGGGAAACAGGACCGGAGACACCACCATGCAAGCTGCGTCTGGAGATGCGACTGTCAATCTCAGCTAACAGATCACAGCATTCACACCGTCATTCGCTAGTAATGTTGGCTCGAAAGTGTGAGCCTGCTTGCTTGAGCTTCTAATTTGATCCAAGTTATAGATTCATTGTAGATTGTTGTAAGAGTCCTGGAGTCACAACTGGTGCACTTCAACTGCGCTGTCTGGATCCATGAGAAGAGAGTCACAGATCCAGCGCGGTCAACTTTGGATAGAGCTGCACAGACCTGTCCCAAGCCAACACGTGTCCGAATGTGAATAGGTTTTCTTTGTAGCAAAGCTCGCTAGAGCCATGGGGCAGCTCGCAGGTGACTGCTTGTCTTGTCGAGGAGCTTTACGGTTGTAGGACTCGTGGGCCAGTCGTCTGAGGTCGAGTGGCCCTGGCAGCAGTCGCTTTGGCGTCAGAGGTCGGGGCACCGTGCGGTCTTCGGGAGAAACTGGTTTTTTTGGCCTGTCGGCCCCTTGGAGGACTACATGGCCAGAGTCGATCCATCGCTGCACACATGGACGAGAACCGTCCGAGTGGCTGAAGACACGCCACTTCTCGGCAGTTCAATCCAAAACCAAGCACTTGGACATGCTCTGAGTAGTTCGCTGGTTTAGTGTTGCTTTGCCGATGGGTTCACTGGATGTTAGGGCCAGACACAGGTTTTGAAGTTGGCCATGGCCTGGAGGTTCCTCCTCCTGGAGATGCATCAGGGGAATCTCAAAGCCTTCCTGAACGGGGAAGCAGAGGTGGACTTGCCACAGCCTCGGTCGTTATCAAGCTGAGATCATTGGCCTTCAGTTGTCCGGCTGGTCCGGCATACAGCTGGGAAACAGGCCTCGAGAGCAGGAGGAGCAGTTGCTGAGTGCCTTTCCCGCAGAAGCCCTGACGGTGGAAGCCCGCACGCCTCAAATACAAAGCCAGCGCTGGGCAGCGAAGATCCTTCGGTACTTCGACTTTTGGTAGCCTCGTTCTCCAAATAAAAATTGGTTAAAGCATCTAATATAGTGTATATACTGCATATTGCAGAAGACCTGCCAATCGAGGCATGCGGTGGGACAGCGAGTGGATCCAGACTGCGCTGTGAACACAGAGAATCACTTAGAGAAGGAAATTCTGGATACTCGTCTTAACAAAGCGCAGAGATTGCTGCGAAGCGGTCAGAAATGCGGAGACTGGATTTTGAGACTTCTGTTTTTTCTGCTCTGAGGCGGTCTTCCGCAGGCTGCGCAGTCACTCGTCTCAATGCTGTGCTTGAGCCTCTCTGAGCAACGAGACTTAAACTTCAGCTAGTCGCAGATCCTCCCGTCGGTTCCGTGCTGACCTTCGGGGGCCTGTACGGTGGTGTCCGCGGTGAAGGAATCAGCATGCCCCAGGTGCACTTACTAGGATGCTGAACCGCGGTTGGCAGGAGTCGATGTGCCCGACGATCCTGCCGTGGAGCTTATGTTGGAGCTGCAGCCCCTCTAGCTGCATTGGGATCGATACAATGTTCACCCGACGCCTCAATAGATCTGCAGCAGGCACCCGTTCCATTTTGCATCTGAGGCAGAGAGGAATCGTGCGGTTGAAGGGGCTCTGCATGTTTTGCGACGAGGAGCAGGCGCGCAGCCGTGAATTTACGATTCCTCAGGTGCATAAAGAGCCTTAGAGCCCATGGCTGTTGGAGGTAAGTTCACTGACTCGCGCGCAGGGGTTGCAGAGCGCAGCTCAGCTCTCTCAATCATTTGCGGTTCTCATGAGATGGACAGAGCCTGTGTGGCGTTCGAGGCACTGCGCACACTGAACATGCCTGACCCGCTTCGTTGGGCAGAACTTCAGCTTCCAGCAGAGTTTGCAGGCTGGAGCTTGGAGAGTTGGGGTTTCTGGCCGGAAGACGTTCAACTGCCAGGTGAGCTGGACCTGCTTCGCTTGGATGGGCTGGAGCATGGAGTCTCCTGTGAGGTCTTGCGCAATGTCTTGCGCGCCGGAGTCGCTGCCTGAGCCATGCGTCAACGCGACCTGCGGGTTCTGAATGGGGCACAAGGTGCGTCCCCGGCTGGTGGCCCTGTTGGTGCTCAGTCAGGTGACGCAGCCTTGCCATTTGTCCGTTGCTTCCGTTGCTTACTGCAGTTTGGCCTTTCAGGTGCCCCCACCTTTCCAGTACTTTCCGCTCGGCCAGCTGGCTGCAAGTGCCTGCACCTGTCGCGCTTCTCATGCGCAAGCACGTGCATGGCGAGCCTGCGAGGCAGTTTTTTGCCATGTCCCAAGGCGTTTCGGGATACAACTCCCCTCCGGCTCTGATGTCATGCTCTCTGTCTGGAGCGATAGAGGCGGGACACGCCGTAGTGTAGTGCTGTTGACAAGTAGCACCTTATGTTGCTGGAACATGTAGCAGAGTTCGAGGTTCTGGCCAAGCATGACCTCTTTCTTATTCGACTTACCGGGCCATATGCGCTTTTCGTGCGGCAGAGCGAGTGGCCCGAGGTGCACACAAACAGTCGCGAGTGTCCATCCGGTATCTTTGCTTCGTTGCTGCATGCCGCCGGAGGTGCTGCCCATCAACGAGTTCGACTGCTATCGCCGGGCGTCTGTTTGGGGCTTGAAGGCAAGGTGTCAGTCTGTCCCGATTGCTTGGAGACGGATGGGGCACAGAGCTTGTCAGTCAACCTTTGTACCCCTGCTACATGCAGGATATTCCTCTGTCGTTCGTTCGCGAGTGGCTCCGTGAAGAAGTGGACCAGGCCACTCTGAGCAACCGCGTGGCAAAAGCTGTGCAACCGTCCTGGAGGTTCTGCCACGGTTATGGAGAAATCTTACTCACTTGCACTCTGACGGCGGCCCGTTTACCTTGGCTGTATGATGCGGCTCATGCGGCTCCCTCTGCGCCAACTGAGAGCAGCGCCGCTCTCCCAAAGTGGAAAATGTCGGCACAATGCACACTGATTGTGGATTCTCATGCTGTCTTGAGCCGGTCTCTGAATCTATGCGAATCTGCAGGTTTTGTTCTGCAAGTCGTGCAGAGTAGAGTGGATCCGCAAACCTTGCGGAGCCATGGATGCCATGGAAGTTGCCACCATGGCAGCACCTTTGGAGCTTTGGTTGCGTTTGAGCTCCGCTGAGCCGGCAAGTGTGCTTGACACATCCCTAACCTGAAACTCAGCTGATGAGAGGTGTCCTCGACATCCTCTGTGCACCCTGGTCGCTGGCGCAGAGGATTTGAATCTTTTTCACATGGCTATGACGCTGCTCTGCTTGGCCGTGCCAAGCGCAGGAACCACCTTAACTAGAAGCAGCCCGGCTTGACTCTCAGGTCCGGTCATGAGAGTTCTTGCATGGCCATAGCTTTTCAGCATCATCCTTCAAGAAAACCTTCCATGCTCAGTTCATGTCACGTTCCATGAAGCATTGCTTACAGAAGATGCTGGGGCACCCTCTGAGTTCCTGAGGTCACGTCCTTTGGGCAGAGGTCCGCAGAGTCAGCCTCTTCAACTTGGCACACAGGCACGCAGCCCCAGTCTGCCATAGGGGAACAGTTCAAAGTGAGGTGAAACGACGACGGAGGTTTAAAAACAACTTGTCGTAAGCTGGCACTTTCAGTTGTACTTGTATGGCCGACAGTTTGGAAAATGTGCGCGTGCAGTTCGATATGCTTTTCCGCCACCCTACCGGGGCACTGCGACAAAGCAGCGCGACACCAGACACCGGAGCGCCGAAACTGCTGGACACTGGCACCGCGACAGCGGAACGCCGAGACATCGAGAAAAGAGGACCATCAAGATCCAGACACAACGAAACAAAGAGACACTTTCGCGACACACGAGCAACATGCCGGAACAGCTGGACACCGGAACCACAGCACAAGCACATGACATCTGAACACCGAAACGAACAAGCACCCAGGCAGCCACAAGACGAGACTATCGAGAAACAGCGACACTGCATAGCCGAATCGTCGGGAGAAGACGCGAACACCCGACACCGAGGCGCGGGCACACCCGGACACAGGAGGCAAACGATAGAAGGGATACTGCAACAAGTAATGGGCCCTTGGAAACACACAGCCGAAGCTGGCTATTTTTGGAACGGCCACGATCACCGCAGCATAATACTAACATGAAGACTAAACTACGATGCATGCGGGTTCAGCGGGCTTCAACAAAGCACAGCCTGGCGATGAAGTCACACCCATATTTAATCAGACGCATCTTGGCTACGATGGATGAAAGCATCAACATCTTTAAACATGCAACGCCATTTGGATATGTCGTGGTTGTGAATCTGTGTGATGACTTGCAGCTGTGCGTTCTTGCATCTGGACTGGTCAACTTGTGCCAGGCTGTTTGGCTTCGACTGCCATCGTCGGCCTGGCAGCCTCCAGGCATTTCCAATCATCGCAGCAGTTGCTTGAGGTTGCAGGGGAGATAATGGCTAAGTCCCCGTAGTCTGCAGTTTAAAAAGAGTATTGAGCTGCTTCAGTGCGAAGTGGAGAGGCCGGCCCGACGAAGGCTGCAGAGCAGACAGCTGCGGCAGACTTGCAGGGCTGCAGACTCGCCTGCTCGCGCCCGAGACGAATGAGATTCGGTTCGTCGAGTCACACCTGCTCACGCTTGCCGTGAATGCCAGGTCGTGCTACAGGTCAAGGAAGTCGAAGCCAAAAGCTGTGAACTGAGAGGAGGAAGGGCGTTGGGCGTTACTCTTTGCAGCTCTCATCTTGCAAGGCACGGATGAGGACGAGAAGCAGATCCTGAAGGGGCTCAACCTTACGATAAGGGCGGGCGAGGCCATGTGTTCACACTACCGTGAAGACTGGAGCTGCCCGTCGTTTGTAGCAGGTCCATGCTGTCATGGGACCGAACGGTTTTGTCCTCAGTGTCAACTCTACGACTGTATAGGCCCTAGTACCTCCCGACAGTGCACATCTGCAGTTCAGGCTCTGGAAAGAGCACGCTGGCTAAAGTTCTCATAGGGGACTCGGCTTATGAGGCGGGCCAACATGTCCGCGTGCAGATTCTCCCATACGTGCTTGGGCCAAGTGTCGAAAGCATGTCCAGCTGGGTTTGGGCAGGTCACCAAGGGCAGTGCCAAGTTAGGCGAGACCGACCTGCTGGAGATGGAACCTCATGCGGGTTCCACAGCTGCTCAGTGCCAGAGTATAGACTTTATGAGCCGCATGACATGCTGCGAGCCCTCGAGGAACGAGCGCTGGAAGGGCTGTTCCTCGCTTTCCAGTCACCTCCGGCCGTTGGAGGAGAAAGGTCCTCAGACTTGCTTTGAGTTCTTCGTCTACGCAAGCATCAAGACATCCAGCTGTCGACGCTTCGCCCCCCCCGGCCCCCCGTGCCTCTGTTCAAATCAGTTTCCTGTCTCCAAGAGGTCAGCAATTTGGATTTCCTCAGAGCAGCATACAATGCACAGAGGCGCGCACCGGCCTCAGAGGCTGGGTCTTAAGGGACCTTGAAACACTCAGACGCACTCTCCGTGCATCCCTGGAGCTCTCGAAGCTTGTAGTCACTTGTTGCCTGCACTGGAAAAGCCAAGCTGAAACGGGATGACTGGAATGCATAATCAAAGATCATGAGCCCGGTGTCGATATTGGAGCACATACTATACTGCCTTCCTTGCAGTCCCATGGATCTGTAAGGAACAGCAAGCACAGCCCACTTGCAAACAAGTCATGCACTCATAGTCAATATTGTTGCGGCCGTGCGGATGTCTTCCGGCATACGACGACGAAAGGCTGGGAAGCAAAGCTTGTGACCGATTCCAGGTCACTCTCAGCATCTTTGCAGGTTCCTGGATCTGAAGCAGATGAGGGCCTCTCAAAGTCGGGCGCGCTCGAGACTTTGAGAAAGTTCGATGTGTACAACAAGGTGCGGCGGTTTGAGCAGTTGGTTTGCTTTGTTGACAGCATCAGCTTGTCTGGAGAGGTCCATGAAGATTACATGCAGAAGCGACAGCTGGGGGGTGCTGTAACCCTCGTGACGTCTGCAATACTGGCAGTGCTGGTCTACTGCATCTTGGATGCACTGGCTCTTGGCTTCTCGTGGCCGAGATTCCGCCGACATACCTACGTACGTACGTGCTAACGTACACACATACACACCCGCAGCTCTGTGAATAGTCATTCGTTCTGCCAGAGTTGTTTTTTGATGTTGTGAAAGTGAACTGCGGCTGTGGCTGCAGCTTGCAGTACAAGCAGCGGGACCAGCTATTTGCAACAGACTCAGGTGAGGTCTGCGAATTCTTTAGTGTTGAGGTGCTCCACAGCATCACTGCACCTTGACAGCATCAAGAAGCTTCACTGCATGGCCTGGGAACAATCTCTCACCATCCGAAATCTAAACATCTTAGAAGCCCAAATCCCCGAGATCGTATCTTGACGGACAGCCGAGGCTGGTAGGACGTGTGTACAAAGGCCTAAGTATGTCATGTCATGTCATGTCCTTCAAGGCCAGCAGTACTATTCTAAGTATCGGTGAGTTGCTGGCATCCAGCAGTCCATGCGCAAGCAAGTCTGGGCAGTAGCGTGCGGTTGTGTCCTGCAGCATCTTCCTTCTTGGGCAACCCAAAAGGTCGACACGAACATCGACAGGAAGCTTCCCATATCCTTGGACATCACTTTTCCGCATCTGCGATGCTCCGAGGCAGTGTGCCTTCATGACCCTGAGCTCTGATAGTGGCATGCCCTTCATCAGACACGCCGCCTCGCGGTGGGTGGCTTCTCACAGAGAAACTGACATGTTGTTAATGTTCGCTTTCGCGGGCAGGTGTCCGTTGACACGGTGGATTCTGCTGGCGATACGCAGGCCGCACCTCTGAGTTGGAGCATGGTGTGGGGGGTAGCTCCGCGTTCAGGTAGATGCCCACGGTGGCCTCGACATGCACAACCTCGATGCTGCTGGCAAGATATCCACAGGTGAGCAGGGCTTCCCGCTCCAGCCATGTGCCGGGACACGGGTTGTGGTGCGACCGCGACGTTCGGTGCAGGTGATCCAGTGGCCAGCAAAGGTGATTGTTGGCCGTGCTTAGAAGCCGAGGATACGCAGCACAAGTGTTGCCCTCAGGCAGGCAGCAATCAGGCTTTCCAGTCTGGTACTTTTAGCAGTATCGTTTCTTCTACCGACATGTATGGATTGAGTGAAGCCTAGGTGCTGCAATAGTTGCCAAGAGCTCAAAGATGCGTACAACGACAAGGCAAACACACCCACCAGAGTATTCGGGTGCCGGCAGGAGGTTGAAGACTTTGTGATGACATGGTCAAGTTGCATGGTTGGACATCGCATCGTGCTACCTTGCTCATGGTGGTCAGGGGTCTGTGACCGCAAGCTGAGACTGAAACCTCTGCACGGTGTAGACTGTGTCCTCTGGCGATTCGATTTGACTGTGTGCTTGATGCGCAGGGGCTGCCATACTTCCACGTGTTGGACACAGCAATGCAATGCAAGAGCTCCATTGGGTGCCGAATAAAAGGCAAAGTTGTTGTGAACAAGGCAGGCGAGCACGCAGCTGCGATAAAGGTTTGGATGCACGAAGCAGCGTGAGTGACGTTGACTGCCTCGTCCAGGTCAGTGGCAATATCCATGTGGCCTTGGGGAAGTCTGTGCGGCGAGATGGCAAGCTAGTACATGAATTCAACATTGAAGACATCGGCAATCTGGCAGCAAGCGCGGCAGAGACGTGCGATCTTCTGCGGGGTTCAGACAGTCTGCGGAAAGTGCAGCTGCCCGGGGTTTGTCTTGCATACAGTGTCTTGCGCCTTTCCAAGGCCTGTGGTCCTGTTGCAGTGAATCGTTAAGCATTAACCGACTCCGGCAGCATGCTGTCTAAGGCGATGGTTTCAACACCTCGCACCACATTCATTCAATCACATTTGGATCCTCGGATGCGTTTCGGTGACTGCGCGGGATTCGGAAACCCTTGCAACGCAAAGCTTCTGATTATTTAGGAAATTTAGGTATCTTGCTTTAGAACTTCATCTCGATCTCTCCTGCTTGCGCTAAGGAGAATATGTTTACGGACTTCAGTCTCCACTTGAAGGCATCCGAAAAATTGTGGGGTGCTTAGCCGGCGGTTGCGCGGAGATTTGGAACTGGTAAGTCAGATGTACCAGCGCGACAAGCCGTGAGCGGGTTCACTTGCAGAGGATCGTGTTGCCGGGCTTTTGCTGTTTGCGTGGCCGCTGATCGGCACGGCCTTCTCGCCTCTCGCAGTGTCGCAAATGATCCCGTGTGCATGTTGTTGCAGATTTGGGCCTCGGGCTGTCCTGTACATTCCTGATGCTTTGAATTGTGCGTTTTTTGGTCGTGCATCTTCTTCCGTTGCGGCTTCGTGCTCAGGTGGAAAAGTTTGTGGCCTGCGTGGCTGTGTTGTCATGTCTTCAAGATTTTGCAAGCTCATTTTGCAGATTCAGCTTGTTCGCTTCCAGGGGTTTCTTCTGAGCAAGACGGGGTCGTGTGGCGGGGATAAGGCTTCGGCTTAGGCAGCTGCAGCCAGCTCTCCTGTACGCCACAACACTGGCAGCGATTTGTACTGTCGCGCAGCAGCCGTTGAAATTCCTTCGCTGCAGCTCTTCTAAAGAATCTTCTGCATGTGTCGTTTGGGGAATGAATCATTGGGCAAATACTCGGTCGATTTCGGTCGAGTCGTGATTCAAGCTGCTTATGTGACTGACTGACAACCCAACCCTCACGTAACGTCGCCCCCCAACATGTCTGCCAATCTGAGCATGCCGGAAAATCATATGGCTATGGACGTCCGGCAAGGGAAAAGAGCTCAGGCCGGCGCTGGCTCTTGGATGTCCATCTCTCAGCTTTGCCGTGTGGGTCTCCTGCTGAGATCGTCAGCAACCGCAGGTATCACTACTATGTCAAGCTCGTGCCAACGGTGTACATCAGCCGTTGGGGTACGACCACATACACAAACCAGTATTCCGTCACGGACAGCAGCTTGATTGCATGTGGGAAAGTATGGGCAAGTGGACAGCCGGTGAGGTCGCGGTTTTGGCAGTTCAGGTGCTCGTAACGTTCAAGTTCGAGAAGGGGAGCTGTCCGGGTTGCCGGGGGTCTTCCTGGTCTACGACTTCAGCCCTTTCCTCATGCAGCAGACGGAGCAGGCGTGGAATTCCCCACAGTTGAACCTCGTTCTACTGCAACGACAGTGGCAGTAAAGACAACTTGCAGAAACACCGGTTTCGAGTGGGGAAACGCTGGTCACATCTTGCAAGCAAAGTGGGCAGCAAAGCAGGCATCTTTATCTCTGACAGCATATGCGTGCAAGCCAACAAGTCAGGCGGTGAAACGGGTGAGTCTTTGACAGGTGAAGCCCTGGTCTTACGTGTTCACCTCTATGTGTGCCATCGTGGGTGGTGCTTTCTCAGTTGCAACTCTCGCCGCGACCCGAACTTCTGCATACTAAATATCAGGTTTCAACGATTGAGCGAGCGGCCCGAGGTAGAAATGGCTCTGAGTGGCGTTGCTGGCTGCATCTGAGCTCGGCCAAAGAACGGAAAAAGGGCTTCGTCTGTGCTAGATCCTAGCGCAAACGGAGCTGTGCAATGTTGTGCATGTGCAGCCGCCGGCAACTCCGTTTGAAGCGTTCGCTCCGAAAACGGGTGGGGGGGGGCGTGCGGGTTCTTTCTTGCCCAGACACGGACCGGTTCAACTTCGATGTCACAGGAACCCTGTTAGTGCACGAGCTAGATCCGAAGGTCTCTGCAACGAATTCTGCAGAGAGGAAATCCTAGTAGGCCCACATGACGCTGCAAGAAATCAGCAGAGCCCCAGAAAGACATGTCATCTCGTCCGCTGGGCTGCCGAGGCAAGAGAGGAGCCAGAGTTGGACGTCATCGAGTTCTACGGACTTGTGACTCAGAAGTTACAGGCAGGGCATTTGCAGAACCTTTCGGTGCTCATCGGACCTCCGGGCGGAGGACCTGAAGATAAATCCCGACTTCCTCAATCGAAACGTGAATGAAGGCTGGCACCAACTTGTGATGCTTCTGCTTGCAGCTCTGGGCCATTGAGAGGCTTCAGCGGAGGAGAGCGAAAGAGGCAGGCTTCCAGACCGACAAGAAGCTGGTAGTAAGCAAGAGTGGTAGTAGTAGGTCTAAGGCTCTAACCAGTACTGGGAGCATTAGACTGGAACTTGCAGGAACGAGATGCTGCAGATGGCTGTTCTGCAGCCCAAGCTAGCCATCCTCGATGAGCTCCTCGTCTGCAGAGAGCTTGCATAACCGCGTTCTGTCTCGTCCCATGTTTCGCTGCATGGCACAGACCACGAGAACAGGATTGATTCGGGACTCGACATAGATGCTCTCAAGGACGCGTGTTTTCCGTGCTTGGACTTTGGGTTTTGTTGCCTCGGAGGATGTGGCTGAAGCCATCCGAAGTGTCCGCGAGCAAGATCCTAACAGGGCCATGCTCGTCAGTGCCCTCAGCTTCTGCTGACCTGATGGGTGCCGCATCCCATGACTGACAAGGTCGTGACGCACTTCGAGAGGTTTCTCCGTTACGTTGAGGCCGACCATGTGCTTCGCCCTTACTCCAACCAGATACGTAGCAGGTATTTCGAGGATCCTCATTCTGCCTCACTTCTCAGGCACGTGATGTATCAGGGGCGCATCCTCAAGAGTGGAGGCAAAGAGCTCGCTGACAAGCTTGACGAGGACGATCTCCTTGTCAAATGGTCATCGATTGTCTCGGAATGCTCCTACACCGACATGCCATGCTTGAGGAGGGGTACGACTGGGTGCTGAAAGAAGCCAAGTAGGCTTTGTGAGTTTAGACGTCGTCGCATGAAGTGCCGGCTAACTCAAGTCTGCTGTAGAGCCAGTGCGCCGGAAATCTGGGGCAAAGCTACAGATGGTGTGCAGGCAGGCAGTACCCACATTTTTCTTTCGTGCTTTTCGCCAAACCTCCTCCCCATGCAAACCCTAATGCGCACAAGGAAAAGAGCAAGCTGTGAATAGGTTGTAGCAATGTTAGCTTGCGCATCTTCTGTCGCCAGCTTTGTTGCCCTGCTTGCAGTGCCTCGGTTCCCAGTGCCAGACTTTGCCTGAGCCATGCATAGGAAGTTGACGATACATCAATCTCTTCTGTGTGATTCACTGCAAGAGCTGATCAACAACAAATTCAGCTGAACTACCAGTGCACAGCCTATGTGTCCGAAGCATGGCGGATCAGGCGCGGGTGGCACCGCTGTTGACATGTACATTTTCAGTCGATGCCTGTGTGCCAAGTGGCTGTCGCGACTGCATCTCAAAGTCGCCACCCGCATGGAGGCATGCATTCCCCGGTCGGGTGGCTTCGTGGAGGAAGTGGACTTGCGTGTAGACTCGAGTTTCTGGAACAGCTGCACAGGACCACTTCAGAGATGCAAGTTGCCTGCGGCAAGCGAGCCATTGCCTGCAGGAGGCTACGTGGCTACCAGCTTGAGTGAACCTCATCTCCCAATGCTGTGGTGAGTCGCAGGCTTTAGCTGCTGCAGCTGCTGACACTGGTGGAAGAGAGGCCTCGTCAGAACAGGGAAGAGCACTAGGAGCGGGGGCCGAGCAGCTTCGTCAAAGGTAGCAAGCCCAAACTTGGAGAATCTGCATCAATTTGTTGGTCTCGGCACAAGGTGTTGGTGCACGTTTACGAGCTCGTCGAGCTGCATCCTCGAGTGCGTTGTGCGCAGACTGCATGGAAGCTGCTACCAATGCGATGTCAGGTTCGTCCGCATCAACCAGATCTTTGCGCGTGAGGCCCAGACCAGGAGAAGAGTGCTTTGCTTTCGGTGCAGAGATGTGAGGGGATCTGGGCTGGATCGTTCTTCTTCCGAACACGAGGTCCGAGATGATGCCCATCGGAGGTGCGCTCCACGCGGGTGTTGAGGTGGGCCGCAGCCTGGGCCAGGGACGTGCCATCCACGGAACTGGTGCGAAGGTCTACGGTCGAGAGTGGAGCTACGGAGGTGCTCCAGGCTCGGAGTGCGGGGGGGATCATTTTTTTTCTCTCTCTCTCTCTCTCTCTTTCTTGATTCTGGTCGCGGAGCCCGCGTAAACAGTAAACCAATGGGCCTTCAATCGAAGCGAACTCCTTGTAAGAGAGCCGATCTTTGGCTGCCGTCGTTGGAAGGCCGGCTTATCCTGCGTCGTTCGCAATTGTCTCGCCACGACGCGCGGGGATGCACACTTCATGCTCACCTTGGCTGTTCTGCCTACAGGCCGCCGAACCGGAGTGGTGTGCGAGGTGCCTCGGACGAATCGCAAACACAGGCTCGGCGGCAACATGCGGGAACCAAAGGCCCTTCAGAAGTCCGCTTCAGCGAGAATCGAGAACCACGCCAGGTATCGAGAGACTATTTCGCTGGGCACCACGCGACTCAGTGCATCGGAGGCCGCCAAGGGGCTGAAGGACCAGAGCCTTTGCAGCAGCACTGCCGCCATCTGCCGCCAGGTGTCTCTTTTGATTGGAGATCTGATTGAGAAGTGGTTGGGCGAGGTTGCTCGGGATCAGCAACTCCGGGCATTTTGCTGCCACTGCACCTGACAGGATTATCATTGGCTCCACAGAAACTGCCTTGCCTTTGCCAACGAGTTCTGCCGTAAACTAGGCTCCACCGGACAAGTACATGTCAAGTGAAGCTTGTGCAGTCATTGCCGTTGTTCATGACAGGTGTCGGAAATATCCCAGCCTGGCCTGGCTCCAAAAGCCATGCTAGAACTTGTGAGACTGCTTTTGAATTGTGCGTGTTCAGGATTGACCGACTGCCGCGTGGAGTTTGTGCGCTTGACGTAGGCTGCTCGCTGTGGGTTTGGCCCTTTTACAGCCAAGATCCGTCGCACCCAGATGGATAAACAGGCGTGCGGAACTTGGCAGAGACGGTGAGAGGGCTGGCTGACGGCACCCGTGCCGCTGCACATGCCTGGGCCTGAGTACATGACTCTGCATGAGGCCATGAGGCTCTCTGCATGCCGCTTGAAAGAAGTTTTCTGGCTGTGGTTCGCTGCGAGGCTTTAGCCGAAGGCCGGTTGCAGCTTCGGCTTCGCCTGCCACAGCCATAGCCGTCGTCGGTTCGACTCGAAAATTCAGTACCGTAGCTGCAAAGTGCCCTCTGAGCCTCGGACTCTTTCATCGCACGTGGTAGCACGCTTGCGTCCTGCTTCCTCTGCGGTGGGCAACCGAAGCCTTCGTACCTGCGGAGCGATGCACGTTTTCGAGCTAGCTGGGTTCCAAAGTTATTATGTGTTGACCTATGGACCTATGTGCCCGTTTCAGAGACAAGACTGACAAGGAGCATGGTATTTTCGGAAAGAGCCTCGAGCCTCGTTGATTCCGCGACATCTGCAGAGCGGCGGCAAGCATTGTAAGCGCCGCATATCCATGGCAGGGCAGCTGGACTGCGTCCGATGCCGGCCGGTATGCTCCTTCGACCCAGCATGTGCATCGAGTCTTGGATGAAAACTTGCTGTAGAGTTTCAGCAGCAATACCTCCTTTGTTGCGCGAGCCAAATCGTCCTCGTAGCACAAAAGCGAAGGCAGCATGTGAACCTCGGCAGCTTCATGGTCACGTCAGTGTTGTGAGCTCAGAGTAAGTTCTTTCTTGAAGCAACCCTGGCTTTGACGCCTCCAGGCCTGCCTCACGTGGATCCGCTTTCGCAGCCCCACAAGTCCTAAATGGTGGTCGAACACCCGGGCATCTGGCCTTGGACTCGGCTGAGAAAGCGATTACTCTTGCTGAATCTCTCGCATCGAAGCTTCGTGGCAAGGCACATGCTCATCGTCGTCGTCCTCCTTCTCTATCCTCCTCCTCCCCTCATCCTGTGATGATGATGATCATCATCACCAGCACCAGCACCAGCACCAGCACCAGCACCAGCACCAGCACCAGCACCATCACCATCACCATCATCATCAGCATCAGCATCATCATCATCATCAAGTGACATCTCCAGCTAACCCTGTGGTGTCTTAGGCCTCAACTTAGCTCTCTGAACTGGCCTTGTTGAGCGCCGGTCAGATAGGGATGGCAGTGTCAAGTGCGGACTGACCAGGAAGCAGACAAGTGCTATTTGGATGATCTCGTCCCAGCCTAAGCTGCAGAGCACACAGTGACAAAAGCGTGCATGGTCCGACGTCCAGGACGCTCTGGGAACAAATCCAAGATCACAAGCTCACGGACCCACAAAGATGCGCGCATATAGGACGCATAGGTACACAGGTGTGCCACATAGCTGCGGAGGCAAAGATTTACGGGTGTGTCACACTATATCGCACGAGTGCAAGTGCACATTCCTGCACATCTGTCCTTGCATTCGAGACAGAGAGAAAACAAGGTTGACATTTAACTTTATGAAACCCACTTCTTGGGGCGTGGGGGCCGAAGATACCCCAACAGTCGGGCGCCCCCTCATGGGGGGATCGCCCATCAGGCCTGGTGAAAAAAGACAGGGACAGAGAAGCACAGGGAGAAGACATTTGTATATTCGTTGAGCTGGGCCCGGACACAGGTCCAAGCTGTGAGTTCCTAGTGAAATGCACAAAGACATGCAACTCGGTAATGAATGGCTTTTCGTGAACTTGTCGGCGACAATGATGAGCTGACGATTGTTTGCTGAAGTACAGCCTACCATGTCTTCTGACGCTCCGCTCAATGTAGCTCTGCATTCAGAAGAAGATGTGGAAGTCTCGCACTTCATCTTCAGTTTTTTGGAATTCGCAAACGAATAAGTCGCGTAGAAATGTGCGTGCTGCATGTTTTTTGCGGATGTCTTGCCTGAATGACCCGCGGCAATTCTGATTTTGCTGGAAGTCTGATTTACATATGCTTGGCTCAGCAGCATGGACCCACGTCCATTCTTTTGACCAGCGCTTCAATGAACGCTTGGGGAACTCCCTTAGTCGAATGAGCACGCCGCTGCTTCGCCGTTTTCAATGCGGGCGCGCGGGGCCCCCAAGCATCTGCCGAACCTTGCAAACGAACGCCAGCCGCTTCTGATGCGAGGTGGCCGCTTGCAGAGTTCTGAGGCGGGCAGGAACCCTAAAGAAGCACGGGCTTCCTACTAGTAGCAGCTGAGGCGGCAGTAGATGGATAAGAACAAGAGCAGCAACACGAGCTGAAGCCGGACACGCTCAAAGACATCACAAAGTAGACAACTAGCAACTAGTTTACTAGTTGATATACGAGGCAAGGAAAACAGCATGTATATTTGCATGTACGTATGTCTGTCTGTCTGTCTGTCTGTCTGTCTGTATGTATGTATACATATGTAGGTGTGTAAACTATATATGTACTCATGTACACATATGAAACCAAACTAAAGAACTGTATGAAGCAAAACAAGCTTGAATAATACGCAGGAGCTGACCCGAAGAATAGTCGTTCCACGGGACACACCGGGCGTCACGACAAGAGTGCCTGTGCAGAACCCTTCACGTAAGGTCGAGTTATGTTTAGCTACTCTAGGGAACTTCACGGCAACGGCCACAACCAACCATGGCGCACCAGTGATTCAAGAGCATCATGCGCATCATTTGGAACGCTCTGGTGGGATCTGTATGCGATGCCGAGGGCAGCCAGCACAATGAACATCATCGAGTCTCCACTCTGCCCTTCTGCAAGATTGTGCAAGCACGTCTGAGCTTCTGAGGCCCTGTGACAGCAGCAACGTAGATATTAAGCTCCAACTTCTCACAAAGGCCCAACCACCGAAATGATGCTCATGATGCTGACCCAGCTGGAAGCTTCAAAAATTTCCCAGGCTTCCCTGAACGCTCGCCCCAAGCTGGAAGTCGGGGTCGGCTGACTATGTCGTGTTGATTTCGAGTCTTCTCTGTCAGATCATGCCGAAAGCGTATCGTACAGGCGATTGTCATGCCCGACAGTCGCTCCAGCTCGGCCGACGCCGATGTTCACGCCGTCGATCATCTCGTCGAACATGGCAACGGGCACAATCGAGGCTCGAGTGTCGAAAGTTGGTTTAGGGCCAGGGAACCCAGGGAACCTGAGCCGACCTCGTCTTGTGAAGGTTTCGAAGCAGCGATTTGAAGAGCTGCTGGAATCAGAGGTGGTCCACTTTGCCAGGGCGCTGCGGCCCCACCCGGTGCAACCTTGCGTGCTTGAAGTCGTCATCGTTTGTTGGTCATCCTGCTGCGTGCCAGATGACGCTTCAGCAGATCCTTCACCTTCAAGATGCAAAAAGCTTGCGTGAGTTCTTGCTGGAGGCAGCGATGCCCTCTGTAGATGTCCCACCCTTTCCAGCAGACGCCAGGAATTGCCTATCCGGTATGCTCGCCGAGTACAGCTCATTGAGGTCCCTCCTGAAAACTGTTTTGGGTTACTAGTACGGCTTCAGGGAGTCTATACACCAGTGTGCAACATAAGCATCCGTAGCACAACAAAAGTTGACATGAGATTGTGATGGCTTCATCAGCCGTTCATCGATGTCACTAGGACCGTTCGATTGCGTGCTGTTGTCGGGGTGGCTCACGCCCATCGCTTGCATTGCAGGAGCTGCAGTGGCACCTGTATTGCGTATGGTCGTCTAGCTTGCCTGACATTAGAAATTCACCGGGAGCAACATTATCTGCTCGGGAGAGATCCGGGCGTTTCTGACAAAATTCATTCGCAAGCAAATCAAGAAGAGCACAATTGAAGCCACTTGCTCGATCAGTCCTTGCCGCGTTGGAGCGATTTTCCTCACATGCGGGTGATTCGCCGGCCGCTTAGACATGCCCCGCTTCGAGATGTGCTTTCGGCTTGGCTACCTCGCGTTGGATGCAAGGCTCCTTGTACTTCGATGCTTTTCGCAAGCTTCGTGCAGTGCCTCCCGAAGAAGAGGACTGCAGCGCTGACGTCAAACGAAAATGAGACGAATAAAGACGCTGTCAAGGAACGCTTCAGAAGCATGCTGCAAGATATCAAGCGACGAAACGCCAACATGCTGTTTCACGTTATGAGGCATGGCTCGTTGGTGCACAGGGAAAGCATAGGATAGGGAGATATTGAGACTTGGCAGGGGCGTCCGCACCATGCGTGCGAAGCATGCGCTCACGGAGGAGCAGGTCGGAGGGTTTCGGAGAGACTTCGAAGCCACTGGAAACCCACGACGCGAGGTTAACCGGTTTCTGGACGAGTTCCTCACTGCCCGGATAGGGACGGATATCTTGTCCTCGCAGTACCTGGCAATGACAAAGTCCAGCGTCCAGCGCAGGAGTGCAAGTCTTGTCTTGCAGTCAGCCAGCTCCGGCTCAGGCCAGATTCCCCTACTTCGGTTGTCACTCCTGACTGCGACCCAGTCCGGGACACAGCGAAGAACACACCCCTTGGACCTACATTAGTCTCAAACTTTTTTCTGCAGGTTGACGTGGTTCGCACGGCCGCCGGCGATGCTGCTACCCTGTGCAGGAGCTCATCTCAGAGTGGCTCTTACCTTTGAAAGGGGCTTCCGGTTTTCAGGCATCACTACGGCTGGAGCCCGCCGATCGACATTGTGGATGTGGGCCAGGCCCGGCCCTCCTTCCGGATCGAATCCCCTCATCGAAACAGAGTTCGAGAGAGGTGCGATTTCCCTTTATCAAGCAGTACCTGAACTACATCATGCCAAGAGCTCAGGGCCGGAGCTCCACACAGGCTTGCGTCTCGACTCGACCCGAGGTTCGAGCTGATCAAGAACTCCTTGCGCGCGGTGGTTGAGAGGTGCGGCCGAGTTCGTCGACACTTCGCGTTTCTGCGTCCAGAGGCCTCGTCCCCTCACGCTCTTTTGGCAGGTATGGCTCTAGAGAAGCTGCAGAAGCCTACCCCATTCGTTGGCTTCCCAGTGCGGCTGTATCTCGACCACTGAACTTGGCAGCGGATTCTGGAGTTGTGGAAGCACGATGCCCTGTTCCTGGCATCTCCAGAGCACCGGAGCAGGTGTCGTCGTTTGCGGCGATGATGACACCATCGTGCTCCGAGTGTCTTGTGCTGAGATGCCTGTATCTGACATGCTTCTCGTCAGAGTAGCATGTGTCAGCAATCGGAGGCCGAAGTCCGCAAAAAGAGTCAGCAAATCAGGGGCTGTTTGTCAGCAAACGCAAGGGCGGATGTCGCAGGCAACATGCAGCATAAGTCAGAGACGAGAACGACAGTGTAGTATAAGCTGCTGCTGCACCAACAAGTACCTGAACCTTTGTGCTTCATTCCTATTTCCTTTGCCTGGTGTGTTGGACTTTCTTTCACTTCTTGTGCTTAAGGAAAACAAAACTCTAGTCAGTGAATTGAATGTCTGGCCTAACTAAGCAAAAAGAACGAAAACACATCGCGTCACACGCTCTTTTCATTTAGTGTTTTATCTTTCCCATTTTCGTTCCGTGCTGTCACTTAGCTT
This sequence comes from Symbiodinium sp. CCMP2456, assembly GCA_905221635.1. Taxonomy (NCBI): domain Eukaryota; class Dinophyceae; order Suessiales; family Symbiodiniaceae; genus Symbiodinium; species Symbiodinium sp. CCMP2456. Next base: position 32,038 of record CAJNDV010028446.1, on the reverse strand, counting down.
ACACATGTTAAACGTGAGGAGATCAATGTGGTGCAAATTAGTGAAGTACAAACCAAGGTGGGTGGAGATTTTCTTTCGGTAAATGTGAGCCTATTTCTAGTGTAAAAGCCTGGTGTTTCATGAGTGCCCGAGTTTCACTGAATTGAGCGAACCACGTGCCGTCTTTTTTCGCTTGTGCTCTTTGCTCTATTACATACCAGGCACACTATTCACTCATCTTGGAAGAGACACCACAGTTGATNNGATTCATAGACTTGGAAATTAATGTGAAGAGAACACCAGCCATGTCATGGTACTGTAACGGAATGGACCAGAAAATCAATGGTTTCGTTCCTGTTTTTCTTTTGCTTTAATGAAAAGAAGCAAGCCACGCATTCACTTCACCATGTTTTTCATTGGCGTTAGTGTTTCTTTCGTTACACCAAACGCAACGCTCTTCACAACCCAGAAAACCTCCAAAATTCCCCAGTCTAACATGCATTCACTTCGTTTTTCATTGCAAGACTCGTTGATTTTGTTGTTTAACTTATCTCTTTTGCTTTCCACCCTTTCCTCTTCGTTCACCGCCAATTCGCTGTCTTGTTCCCTCACTCTTTGGGCTCTTGCAGCCAAGCATTGGTCTCCAACATGAGGTTCTCCAGCTCTAACCGTGTCACACCTTGGAATTCCCAAAAGATCCCAATTTAATATAAGACAGGCATGCCTTACTTCATCGCATTCGTTTCATTCTCCTTGTTGCCCTCGCATATCGCTAGCCTCGGAAAGGGCGTTGCATTACATTGACATGTCGGGAAAGTTTACACTCGATTTTCAGGAGCATGTCGTTGCGTTGACGTNNCGTCGCATGGCACTTCCTTTCTGTTTGGCGTTTCGGGCTGGGTCGTCTCCGATATCAGCTCTCAGATTTGCTGAGTGCGGCTATGCTGTTGATGACTTGCATCCGGTCCGCTTGCCGATTCTGCCCCTGGTGTTTTCGATTCTTTTTGCTGACTCGGACCCTGCCCTGCTCCTCGTGCTTGGGCTTAGCGTAACAACATCGACAGTGCATGCCAGTACAGAAGTGCTATCCATGTGGTGGAGGTCTGATTGTGGAGGTGGTGAGACCCTCGGCTTCGCGCCATTTTGGGCAGCAGCTTCGATTTTTGTCGAAGTCGAAGGCTTCGTTCCTTTCTGCGACATGCTCAGGTATTCCTCTTGACGACATGGATCAGGCTCCCTCACTGGGTCGCTGTTGTGGGACATGCTACTCGGGCGGTCTGACCTTGCATCTGCAAGTGCCCTTTTCTTCCACGTTGAATCTTCATGTTCAGGTGTGGTCTTACCTCTACACAACGGCAAAGCCTGCGTGCGAGGACGCTGTACACTGTATATCCAAGTACTTATATTTCCCTTGAGGCCCTGCTGAAATCCTATCTACAGGACGTGTCATCGGCCAGTGGCGCTGACAGCGACGACGATGACAACGATTCGGACGATGACCGCGGCATTGCGTGCGCTGCCTAGACAGGAGTGAAGGGACATTTGGAGCCAACTTCTGTGCCTCATCACCGGTGAATGCTGGAGGCCGCTAGCAGGTTTCGGCTGCGGCCTTCCCCTAAGCAGGCTGGAACGAGCACACTTGACTCGGATTGCGGTGCTGGTCATGAGTTATCGAGCCTGAGACAGGAATTATGCGTCAGGCTCCTGGCAGATTGTGGCAGTCAAGTGTTGAGACTCAAGTGTGCCACTGCTGCACTTGTGCCAAGGTGCTATGTGGGAGGGTGGCTGGAACTACACTCGATACCAGAATATGGGACAGACACGTGCGCTGCTGCAGTGTGTGCCGAACAAGGGCAGAGGAACCTGGGGTGTCTGGGAGGTACCTCTACTTAAACCGGGCGGGAAATGTCGAAGAAGCCATGCCCACCGACATAGATGCACGACCCTGAGCATCCATAGGCTGAACAAGAGAGTGCGGGGGAATGCCGCTTTGCTGCCCAGTGTTGTCATCAGGCTCATTTGCCAATTCGCGGTGCATTTCCGCGGGCAGCCTGAGCTGTGGTTTCACTTGTGTGCGAGGGGAGACGTATGTGGCACTATGTCGCATGTGATGCTCGCCAAGCCAAAACAAGTGCCGTTGCAGATGTGTGGCGACTCTCTTTTCCAACATGAGCGGTGATTCCTAGACCCGGATGGCCTTTTGTGCGTGCCCATAGCTTCGGCTGGATCATCCAATAGAGACTCGGCCCCTTTTATGTCCCCGATGTTCCGTAGTGAGTAGTGGGGGTAGTGTGCTTTTTCGCAAAACCATGGGCGTGCAAGGCAAGGTCTGAGCATCCTGAGCGGAGATTCGTAGAGCCCTCGTGTTCAGGCTTTGTCCCAAAAAGCCCCGAGACCGTCGTTCACAATGTTGCGCCCGTCGCACGGACCTTGGAGTGAAGTAAGCGATTGGCACAAGTGCAAAGGATTCTTCATGGCACCTTCATACAGTCAGCTGGCTTGTTGCTGTGCGGTTCTGAGGTTCAACGCCCTGTTCTGCAGAACCTGCAGAGTGCACTCCCTGGACAAACGATAGCCTTGCAGAAGGCATCGTAAATCCCTAAGTTGTACGGCACGGCTAAGGCGCGGACACTTCAATGGTGGCAGTTCAGCATGGGGGAGCTCGCCGTTCGTGCCCCAGCTCTTGCAGCTCTATAGCAAGTTGCAGCATGTTTCCGGTCGTGCTGGCCAGGTAGCGTGGCCTTGGTTGTGGGAGGAGGGCTTAGCCTGAGCGTGCCGCTGGCATCGCTTGGCGTAACTGACCCGAAGTTTTGTATTGAACAGGTGCAGTAGTTGAGCCTGGGAGGCGTTTACCTTCACCTGGCTTGGGCGGCGGAGCAGGCGACAGCCCCGACCTATTCAGAGGCCGCGGCGCGACTTGCTGATGCGACTCATGCGCCGAGTCAGCGAATAGAAGTTATCCAGATCTCAGGCATGCGGCACGGAGCATTGCCTCCAGGAAGACTGGATGCAAAAAGGCCGCAGTTTGGGGCCTCAGTTTTCGGTCTGAGGAGCTTCGTCACTTCTCGTTCGCTGAGGAGGGACAGGAGAGGCAACAACAGCCTTCCTGCCTGACATGCCTCGACCTGAGCATCCGGCATGGGCATCCGGCATGGGCGAGTCCCAGCCGATCAGCTGCCGAGGTCTCGAGCGAAGGAAGCGGCCCAGTTTGGAGCTTCACTTCCTTTACGTCGGGCACCGACTACCATGCAAGGAGGGCGGAGGGCGGAGGGCCCCTTTTGCTGTCGGAGGCCTCTCCAATCTTGCGACCTGGCTCTGCAGAGCGCCTTCCCGCTCTCAGCTGGCAGGTTTGGGGCTTGGGATGTTGGGGATTCTAGCGATTCTAGCGCTGGCAGTTCATCAGGAAGAAGCAGCAGCAGTGCAAGACGCTTTGGGCCTTGATGCAGAGGCAGATGCAGGCCAAACTGAGACTCATGGTTCAGAGTTCAGGAGAAGATGCTGCCAGCACATGCCAGCACCCTTCCTGAGAGGTTCCGCCATCGAAAATGACACGTCTCCTTCCTCGGCCTCCAGCCTATTTATGATAAGATCCGAGGACCCAAGATCCTCTCAGACGCGGCGCAGGAGCGTTAGTTCCGTGTGATCACGAATGCGAGGCCTCGACATACCCTGTGAGCACAGCGCGAATGCATGTGAATGTGGCCACGGCGGGATGCCCAGCACTCTGAGGCCGTACAAGTAGCGACTTGAGGCATTGCTTCCGAAGTGACTGGACTTCAGGTGGAAGTCCTTTCGCGTCTTGCTGCCGGGCCCACGAGCTGTGCTCCTCCAGGCCTTGCCGGACGGATAGCCCAGAGCTTTGCGGCGCCAACAAAATGCTCTCTCCCAGGCTCGACAAGGAAATAGGCATGAACGAGAACGAAGCGGCAACATTCCATTAAAACGTGAGGGTATCCGCATGATTCTGCTGACTGCTTGGGAGCTATGCCCCAAGTTTGATTTAGCCCAGCCAGGAACAGCTTCGAGAGCAAACAGGCTTCAAAGCGGCACAGCCAGGTTCAAAAATCACCATACGAAGTCTGGCTGATGCGACCCAGCCTTTGCAAGCATGGCGAAACAAGCCTCGAATCGAATCGTCAAGATCAAAGCGCTCTTGGGGTTCATGCCGCAGACTGAGCTGAGTCTGGCAGCCAGTGAGCTTACGTACTTGAAGATGAGATCAAGGTGTGTGCCGTACTTGGTAGCTGCCATCGCAGCATGGTGCTCAGGAGCTTTGCTAGCAGCTGTGCTAGCACTGCCACGGAGTGCCAGTCGCTGCACCGAGGTTGCCTGGCAGGCGGTAACAGTCCCGGCACTCGGCGAGCTGCAGGAAGTTGACATGCGAGGGAAGACAATCCTCATCACTGGAGCCACCTCCGGTTTGGGACTCTGGCAAGCAGAGGCCGGTTGTTAGCTCTGTGCAGCCGTTGCCGGCAGCATTACATTGACATGTCTGCATGCAGGTGCTTGCGCGTTGGAACGCATCCTTAATATTGCCAGCCTTGGTCTGAGAAGTACCCGTGTCGATTCGGAACGCATGAAGCCCGTGAACGCGATCTGTGTGGGGCCACGGCTTAGTGTGGCACACGAGGTGCGCGACCTGAAAAAGGGTCAGGCGCTCTTGGAAAGGTTTACACAGGCTGGTCGGCAGCATTGTTGGACGAGAAACTAGCAGCTGGCGTGACTTCCGCTTTTGCCAATTACCTGAAAGGAATTTCCGGCATCGCCTGCGCCAGCCGCAAACTCAGATCTGTGTGCAGAGCCTAGGCAGGTCAAGCCAGGACGCCCATGGAAGACGTTGACCCAGATTTCGAGCACCACAAGATCCTGCAATCACGGAATTACGCCCTCCTGACTCTGTCATCTCGACAAATTCCATCGCTACATTCATGGCACCGATAAGATGGAGGTGAGACGGTGAGTCAGCATCCCATTCCCTCCACTTCTCCTTTGTCAAAGCAGGCTTTGTTTTGATTGCAGTTCTGCAGTCCTACGGTCCTCACTTCCGAAGCTTTTACGCCTTCTACACAGAAGAGTCACGCGAGCGTGGATTGAGGATAGATTTACATTTCGGATGCTCCTTTCAGGCAGACATATCTGACATGGCATCTGTGCCAGATTGAAAAACGAGAGTTCTGCAGGCATTCAGGCACTATCTCCAGCTGCAAGGTCGTCATGGTAATGGATCTCGGATCTCTGCAGAGTGTGCGCGACTTTGCAGAGCAGTACACCGGACCGGTGGCCGGTTCCTCGACCTTCTGGGTGTGTTGAACTGTGACAGCTCCTGCATTCTGCTAGATTTTTGAGGATGTGCTGGTTCACAATGCTGCTATCCTGGGCACCGGCGAGCTCATCCGAACAGAGGACGCTTGGCCCATCTCCGGAAACGGAGGAGCACTCTTGTCCTGTGCTGCAGTTCTTGGCAGGATGGCTTCGAGGAGTGCCTGCAGGTCCACGGTGAGTTCCGGTGTGAGAAGTGGCACAACACGTTGCCGCAATGCAGCAGCGGTGGCGAAACCCGCAGGTCAACTACCTCTCGTCGCGCTTGACTGAGCTTGGAGAATGTGGGGAGGGGGAGCGTCATAGCCGGAGCCACGACAGCCCCTTACGGGTTGATGCAAGCGTTGTGCTCCCTGTTTGCTTGTGAGATTGCATGAGGTTTCTGCTCACACATTTGCTGCTCCCACGGCTGGAGCAAAGTGCAGCCGGGCGGATTGTGCACGTTTCTGCGAAGGCCCACGAGCACTGACCTCAGAATCATACCTTGCAGGGCCAGATGCTCCTTCACTTGAGTTCAAGGTGGGGCAACCTCAGCACTCAGGCGAGGGCACTGCCGCTAGGTCTGCGATGAGACAGTGTTGTTTTGCTGGACGTGTGCATGAGGACTTGAGATCACGCAAAGTTCTCGACTTGGACTTTCCGAAGAGGCATATATCAGACAGAGAGAGCTAGAGAGAGAGCGAGAGAGAGAGAGAGAGAGCACGTTCATACCCTTCCTTGGAGGCGCTTGCGGATGATGGGAAACCTGGGTGGATCCTATGCGGACTCCAAGCTGGCCCAGGCCGCAGAGGAAGTTGCGGTCCTCGCAGCGGATCGCAGCGGTTCACGTATGCTATGCAGAGTCAGTATGCGCCGGTCCCGTCTCTTCGCAGGTTCTTTTCAGCAATGCCTTGGCAAGGCGTCTACCTCCAAATGTTCAAGCCTTAGTGAGCCGTACCGAGTGCAAGGGCAGGCAGGCTCTGAGAATCTCTGAGATTCCAGGTTGTGACGCACGCCTTGCATCCAGCCATTGTGCCGTCATGGCCCCGGCTTGGTGCCAGTGCCATTTACGAGAAAGCGCCACAGAAGACCGCTGAGGACGGGCTTGCTCCGACAAGCAGACTTTTCTGCGACTCAGCAGTTCCTTGCTTACACTGTGCCTGACGTGGGATCCGGATCGGACCATGTGACAGATGGGAAGCTAACACATCCGCCGAGGTTTCTGCACGACAACATGATGCAGCCTGTGATGAGGATGGTCGGCTTCACACAGTCCAAGGCGAGATAAAATGAGATAAGTGGCCTCCCGGTCCATTGTTGCCTTGTTGCGTGCTGTATCTGCAGGAGGATGCTCCCAAAACGCAGATTCATGTATCCACCCATCCAGCCATTCAGGACACAAGCATGGTGCTAGTGCAGGCAGATGTATCAACGGGAATGCAGAAGCTCGCGAAGGACGTGACCGGGCGCTACTACTCGCCGCTGTCGCCTCCACTCATTGACTGTGGGCAAAAGGCACGTCATCCGCCTGTACAGGCAACCTATGGCAAGATCTGAAAGATTTGATGTCCCTGCAGGCGGAGTATTGCGGAATTTCCAGCATATCAGATGCCGCCGCCGATCGGTTTTTACAGGAGGAGCTCACAGTATGCTGGCATTCCGTGCGACGCGCGTTACGTTTGCATGCCGTCTTTGAGCAGGATCTCTTCGATGCCTCCTGTGAACTGCTGGACCTAAGCGACGGTCTTTGCGCGACAGTGCTGGAGAGCTGAGTCTTCTTTGACTCGGCTTCGCAGCAGTTCCAGTACTTAGCGCCCCTAGATCATCGCTCGAGATGCAACACTCAGCCAGTCAGCAGCACGGTGTTCATTGCCGTGCGCAGCAAGAAGCAGCTGTTCCCCGCTGGCTCCACTGAATTTCCAGCAGCCCGACCCGTGGGAAAGCCGAAAGCCACTGCTAAGCAGGAGGCTTCGAATCTTTGTGGCAAGATGTTACCCGGAACCTTGCGGAGCAAAGGCTCCAAGGAGTGTTTGGAGACTTCTTTCCATCGAAGGTCCCCGAGCTACCGGCTCCGGCACTCAATCGGTTCAAGAAGAAAGAATCAGCGTGTTGTCAGGCTACCCTTTTCAATGTGCTTGCACCCACAGTCCCACGGCAAGATGTCTAGAACTGCACCGCGCGAGCGCGCATATCTGTCTTCGTTCCGCGCAGCCTCTACCGAAGACACTTAACCACAGTAGGGCTGTGTCCCAAGAGCCAGGTCCTTCCTGGTGGCACATTGCAGCTCACAGCGAGCCCGGGACGGGGCGACTCATCCTGGAGGCAAGGCCCTTCCGAGACTCCGTGCAGTCGTAGAAGCGTAGAGGCATGTCGAGGCCATGCTCAAAGATTCAAGGATTCTGTGAGATTGCTTACAGAAACGGGCTCGTCATTTCATCTTGCTGAGGATGAGGACGGTGCACCTCAAGTGGTTTCAATGGCAGCTGGGAGCTTGGGAACGAAAAACTGGAATCAGATCCCTGCGCGCGTGCAAACGTAGATTCGTTAGCCCTTCCCCTGGCTCGGCTGATCAGTACATTAGAGGAACTCTGCCCGGAGCGGGAGTTCCCCTTCTGATTCTCACGCTGAGGGGTCGATCGGGTCTTCGGTTCAATCGAGCCTTCGAAGGCAGCTGTGGCGCATCTTCGTTGAACAAAGCTTTGCAGAAGAAAAGAGAAAGAGTACAAGAGCAAGTGCAGGAGATGAGGGGAGAGAGACCCAGAGTCAGAGAAAGAAAGACCGCAGGCTACGGCACCGAGAGCTCCACCCTGGAGGGACTGGATGCCGAAGCGAACGACTAGTACTACCACGGCTACGGTTTTTTATTGCTGCAGCCTACATCTCGCGCTTGCTGAGCTTACCACACCCTCCGGGCCCCAGTTCAGGAAATCGCAGCCACTTTGTTTTGGTTCGATCAAAGGGACCTGTAAACATCAGGGATCCAAGGCCAAGGCGTGTACGTACACATCAGGCGAGCCGAAAGGAGCCGAAAGCCCGCGTAGCTGGCAAGCTGAGGCGCAGCTTTTCACCTGCCAGACTCCACCTTTGGGCGTGTCAATCTTGGCATGTGCCGGGGAGCAGGCGGAACGATAGAAGGGACAGAAAAAGTCGGCTCCAGAGCGGCCACGGTTGGGCGTGCAAACAGGCTGGGAGAGCGCTCCTTTCGGCCGGGGCCTCCTTCGCGGTGGTGTCATCGGGGGAGTTACGTGGAGCTCTCAGAAGCAAGCCCCGAGTACCTCAAGTGCATTTCAGAGGCTTCAGAGGAGTCGCACAGATGCATAGGTGCACGACTTAGGTGACACGACTGCTCGTATTTTCGCCTCGCATTTTTACCGCCGCCTGCAAAGCGCATGTGCTATGTCATCGGAGCCAGTGTCTCAGCCAGAGTGGCGACTGGTCTGAAGATGGTAGCCTGGTAGCTGGTTGCCCTCAGCTGCCTGCAGGCCTTCTGGGAACCTGAAGCTAGGTGAGAGCCGCTGGCCCAGCAGCTGCTTGCAGGGCCGCACTGACGCTTGGACTTGGGGCCTTTGCAGGCTTTGCCTCCCAAGTGCGCTTGGCATTTGGTGTCGCAAGAGAGGCCATCGCATTGAGACAGCAGGACCTTCAGAGCGCATGGCCAAGCCAAGAGCAGCAACAGTGACGAGTGGCTCCCTCCTTCTGTTTACCGAGCATCTGTTGATGTTGGAGGGCCCGCAAGATAGAGGTTAGAAGATGTTCGATGCATCGCAACTTCTCACTGTCTTCGGGCAGCTCGCTGTTTTGATACTCGGGCAACGACGCCGCATCTTCGATCCACATATGCCCTCGGTGCAGGCTTTGCAGACTGCCACGAACCCTGCCGTCCGCGTGGAAGCAAGAAAGCTACTTTTGCTGGAGAGAGGCTTGAAAGTGCCGCAATAGGATGCAGCATGATGCAGCCAAGCACACATGGGATGGCAGCAGGCCTGGAAAAGGTTCCAAGCGCGACATCGCGCAGGACTCTGCTGCGCAACACTGCCATACTTCGCTGATGCTCACTATTCGAGGGTCATCACGCTGAGGAGCCTGGCTGACTGCTGGATGCCAGCGGCTTAAGTTGCTGAATGCTTTCTGTTGACAACCCGTGACAATCCAATAGTAGCAGCAGGGCACAGTTTCACTGAGAGTGCGTCCAGTCACATTCCGCAGGCAAGCAATTTGTAAAGGTAGTGATGCCAGAGGGAGAGGCAACTCCGTGAACAACGAGAGTGTGCAACGCAACTGCGAGAGTTTCAAGAATGGCAGCAGCAAGTCCAGCAGCAGTTCCAGAGCAGCAGGCTCCAGCAAGTGCAAGTAATGTACGGCTCAATGCTTTCGGCACAAAAAGGCTCCAGAGACCTGAAACGTGCTCGTTTGGGCGGCCCTATGCAACTCTCACGCAGTAACTCCTAATGTACAGTCTGTGAGTAGATTGAAAAGGAGTTAACTGTGAGGAGTGTCTTGCACGTTGGCAGCCTCACTAAGTTCCTCCAAAAGTGGCGGTCTACAGCTAGTCTGTGAGCTTGTAGATAAGAAAACGGGAAAGTAGGGCTTCGGGTGGGAGGTAGCCGGGAGGACTTTAAAAGCCAATGCCGAAGTAGTTTGGTACACTGTTCTGTCCAGCGGACTCTCCTCCTACCTGGCCTGCACCTGCTGTTCCTCCTCTGTACTGAAAAGTATGTGAAAGCAATATTTCCGTTCCATGGTAGTCGGATGGGTGATGGCATCGAAGAATGTGCCCGAAAAGCTTCAGTGCTTTGTGGATGTGGTGTGTGAGGGGGCGTTGCTCTGTGAGGGCGCGAGCCTCTTGGTTGGTGTAGGTGCGGGCTGTTGGCTGTAAGACTTGCGTGTAGTAGGTGCTTGTGAGGTGAAGGATTTTACGGAGGCACTGTGAGTGGAATGCCTCCAGTCTGTTGTAGTCGCCGGTGGGAAACGTGCTCGTACAGATCCATTAACCGCGATCACTGTGAAATGTGCAAGGACTGTAGTTGGCAAGTCCTTTCGAAATAGCTCAGTCATTTGGGGTCGGAGAAGCCGTGCTGTTGAACCACCTCGACGGTTTGGACGGACAAACGGTCGAGGCGATAAAAGGCGGAGCTATCTCGAACACTCACTCGCACACCTCACTCCTCACTTCCCTCTCAGCACTCCTCGCTCCTTAGGCTTTAGGGTTTAGGGTTTAGGGCTCTGCCTCGCTCCTCAGTCTCGCTCCTCACTCCTGTGTGGCGAATTCCATTGCAGCTTTTTCCCTTTCCCCCCATGCTTGGGTGGGACAGTCCTTTTCAGGCAAGTTCCATTTCGGGAGCCTTTTGCATAGCATTGGAATGATTGTCATGATTGTGCAGCAGACGCTGGTCAGAAGTCAGTCAGAACGAGCAGGCCGGTGGCAATGAGCAGCGAAATCCTTCCAGGCAAGCTGCGCTGAAATTGGGACAGAGTGCCTTTCCATGCAGCCGAGCACAGGTGCCAGAGCCGCCATGGCAAAGACTGGCATGGAGGACCTGCTGTCGGCGTAGTGCAACGTTCCCTAGTAGGTGCAGCGTTCTGCTCAGGATGAAGCGTCCACGTCCGCTGAAGACAATGCCGGCGAGATGATTGCAGAGGCACCAGGGCTCTGCGAAGCATGCACAAACAGGCAGTCTGCGGCTTGCATCCTTTGGCCTTGTACTGCCTTGTGCATCGTTACGCACGAGAGTCAGGATAGCGCATCCTCGTTAAGCACATCTTCCAAAGAGACTTTCCCACAGGACAGTGGAATATGTGAGCTGCAGACGGCCCCAGACGTCAGTATGCCAGAGAGTCAGGACTGCGAAGATTTCGTCGGCCGCAGTGCGGACCTGCAGAGACTCTTGCAGATTCTTGGAACTTCAGGAGGCTAGGCTGCCTTTGTAGCCGATGCAGCCATCAGCATTCGCTGCTTCAGGCCGACGGTTGGTCATCTTGCATGGGCCGAATGGGGCTGGCAAGAGTGCTCTAGGCCCGCGGCCCAAGGGGATCAACGGGTGGTTAAAGCCTTGGAAGGCTCCTTACATCGTTCTTTCTTCTGCAGGTGCGGAACTTTGCCGTTTCGCCACATCCCCCGGGAGAAAGTTCGCACCTGCCTCCCGGCAAAAAGTAAACCCAGAGCGAGTTGTTGGTGAGCTGTGCCTGCCGTCAGGTGAAAGGCAACCGCAGGTTGGCGTTTGTGTGCATTGCTTGGAACTGCTGTTGCAGATGCACCGTTAGAGGCTTTCGAGCTTGCTTCAGCTAGGTCACTGCAAGATCCAGGGCGAGGTTCGGATGCAGGCACTGATGACCAAGCGTTCCTGATGGACGGCTTAGTGAGAAGTCCTCGCAGAGGAAGCGTGCGACTGATACCAGAGACGTTTGTTGTAGTCACAGCTTGGTGTAGTCAGAGCTTGGCCAGCCGCATAAGACAATTTGCTATATCAGAAGCCATGAGAGCTGACATACCTTGTTTTCGGGTCGGTAACAGGCAGCAGGCATGACAAGACACCTGTGCCCGGTATAGCTTGTCGCATGTCTTCCACTCACACGGGTGAAAGATGTGTGGTACGTTTTCTGATGTTGTGTCAGCTCACTACCCCCTGCAGACACGGCAGCAGCATGCGCTCGCCTGTCCATATTTGCTGCGGCCGCAACCTTGCTGTGCTTCGCGTGCTGCACCATACAGCGTGACCCTTGTGGAAACAAGGCTGCAGGGCTGGGAAGCCCAAAGTCCTTCGAGGGACGGCTTGTGCGAACTTGTCCGCGCGGCGACGGTTGCGCCTTGCCCACCTCCCTGGATGATGCAAGAGATGGCAGGTCTGGTGGTTGACGATGCTGAGGAGCGTCTCGGCTGGTCCCTGTCTTAAGTGCCAAACAAGAAAGCCCCCAGCAGTACATTTTCTGAGAGGCACAGGCTGCTTGCTTGCGGTTTGCCAGAGCAATAGCCGAGTTGAAGTCTTCCGAGGCGAGACGAGTTTGTGCCAGAACTGCTGGACAAGCATCCACAGCTATGCATACTCCTGCTGAGGCACCACGTGCTGCTGGAACTCTTTTGAATAGACTGGGACTGGCTCATTCAAACGCCGAAAAACACGAGGCGATCACCTTTGTACCGACTAGCAGGCGACGGAGGACCGCAACTGTAGCCAAATCGGACGGTTCTTGCATCATAATCCCTGCGCTGCGACAGAGGAGAGAGGTGGAAGCTCGGGCTTCAGATGGTCTTGAGACCGTTGCTGGCTTGTGCAGTCAGCTTGTGTGATTGGTGGAGGCCAGTCAACATCACACTTGGCCCGCTGCCAGAAATGGAGGCAGAAGATGATGAACTATGCCCCACCTTTGCCTTCGGTGAGTTGACGGCGACGGGCCTTTGCAGGCAGCCCAACTTTTCCTTCAGAGGTGCAGGGCCGAGACAAGAAAGATCTCCACGCGCTCGTGTCGTCGCGAAGTCGCTGCATCGAGGCTGCATCGGCCAATCTTCCCTACAGACCTTTCTCGGGACTCAGAGAAGGCGCGGTGTCGGGAAATCCGGGGCTCGACATCTTCAAGGAGTCAGTGTCGCTTGCAAAATGTTGTATGACATCACAAAGTCAAGGACTAATGAAAGCGAGCATCAGTAGAAGGTGCCGCAGTACCATCACTGTCTAACGAGCTGCGTCCGAGCCGTGCCCCAGGCTGGAGAGCCGCTAAGGCCAACCGAAGAGTTGTTGTCAGAGACCCAAAGGGAAATGAGGAATGCCGCATCTGACATTTGCCAGATTCTGGCAGACCGGCTGAGTCTTTCTGTGAAGGGTTCCCTGTTTTTGGACACGAGGCGTCGAATGACGGAACTTCCGGCATTGGCAGCCTGCAAAGGACCAACTCTGTCAAGCTGGGACAAGCACAGAGCATCGTGTCCAGGGACAAGCCATGCCACAAGAAGCCTTGGGGCCTTGGCAGGCTTTCCACGGAAAGTCGTGCGATTGGCCGCCGAGGCCAAGACGTGCGGATAGAGCAGATGAAAGGGGAGATGAGAGCAGGTGAGAGCAGTGCAGTGGGACGTCCTGGATAGTTGACTGAGACTTGTCGAGGTGACCTGGGAGCTTCCTTCGCTCTTGCATCTCAATCCCGGGATCTAAGCGGGAGAATGTTGAAGCGCCGATGAAATTCGCAGAAAGCATTAAACTTTTTTTACGGCCGCCACAGCTATGACACAGCAAGACTCCACGGTCACTCCTTCCAAGCCTTTCGGCATCCTTCTGATTACTTGAAGGCTTTTGTTGCCTTCGCATTTCTGTGGCAGAGAGCCGTGGTAATGCATTGTCAAGTGCAGTGTAAAAATTTTCGAGCAGGTTGAGATGAGCCTCCTCTCCCTTGCAGCAAAGCCGTCCATGCCTTCCCATCCCAACCTGCGTCTGTCTGATACGCAGCATAACGTTTCGGGCTGCGAAGGCTTGTCCGCAACGGTCTCATCTAAGTGTTTTCGGCATCCGTGAACAGCTCGTGTTTATTAGCTCCGGTGTTGCGGAAGGCCTCAGCAAAGCAAGGAGCAGCTCGGACTATTTGAAGTGTCTAAGGAGCTGCGGCGGAGGGAGTTCCTGGCAAGACATGCAGTAGGGTTGACTTCTTGGCAGGGTCATCTGCTGCCGAAGGTTCCGGATTGTAGCAGACTATGATGGAACTTGACATGTCAAAACTTCCTGTGCGCCCACCGTTTTCCTTTCAGTCGAGGCAATATGCCTTAGGAATTCGCTGCATGCCTACCATTACTACGCTCGGAGCTACTTGCAGACCGCCTCTTGGAAGCTGCAAGAGACACTGGCGGTTTTGGTTCCCGCTTAGCCAATCAGATGGTGAGATATCTCACCCTGGCGGGACATTCCAGAGACATCACGAGAATCGAAGCAATCCAAAGGAGTTCTGCAACAAAAGATTTTGGAGGGGAGGACCCTGGGAACAAGGCTGGGCAGAGTGCCACAAGCTCGCAGCTGAACCGACCTGCAGCAAGTTTCGGCTCCCGGTCGTCCATGTATTGCTTTGTGGCCGCGTCTGGAGATCCCCGGCAGCAGTTTATCCGTGGGAGGTATATTCCCGGCCGTGCGTCTGCAAGTGCAGAACGATCTTGGATGAGTTTCAGCTTAGTCAAAACGAGGTGGCACAACGGCACAGCACTCCGTGCTACCACTCTTCCAATCCCTCGTGCCACTCAGAAGCACTACTGTAGATGGAGCATGCTGCTGCAATCCTGAGTGTCCAGCTACCTTGAGGTGTTGGCTGCAATCCCACCTCGCCATTGAGCCAGCGCAACCGCCGCACATCTGGCTCGGTTCCCAGCATGTGTGAGTGGTTTGATGTAGGCTAGGCTCCGATCGGAGCACATGAGACACACTGGACAGGTGGGCATCCACGGCAGCTCGTGGTGGCCACCATCGCATCTGCGTTAGGTCACCGCTTGGCGAGACAGGGGGCACCAAAACGCCCCTCGGCCTGACTTAATTAGGCCTTGACACATCTTCGCAGCAAAATGAGGGAGCTTTCGTGAAACCAAAGGAGGCATCTCAGGTCGAATGGCAACATGCCGCCTGGAATTGATGGGTGTGTATGACTATCCCAGGCCGTTTGGCTGATGCACGATGTTGCACGTGTGTCAAGAAGTTTGAATCGTCATCTTTTCTGAAGGCATGCTGCCACGGTTCTGCGGAAGGTCAAAGGTGCTGGAGTAGTGTCTGGATTTAACATCCCCAACAAGAAACCGGGAGAGCCTCTGCTGGAATGGGACTTGGCCTCAGTACTCTCGATGCTCGTGCCGTTGAGTTGGCGAGATGCCGGGGGCCTAGGCTGGCACGCTCCTCCAGGAGTTTCCTGCGGTGGAGGTGACTGTGCATTACAGCTGCTGGGCTTGAGATACCAGGGCCTGCAGACGATTCGTGAGCTCTCGGGCCTTGCCTGTATGGCTTGATGGAAGCCGTGCGGATTCGGTAACTGCGTTCTGCCGTATAGGCTCGGCGCGTGCTTCGGGAGTTGTGCAGGCCGCCCCCGAATAGTGCCTTTGGAAGATGTTCTTGTAGTGCAATAGGCCGAGCAGAGCCCACTCCCAGTGCCAGGTCACGACGAAAGACTTCTAACCCTACGGCCTTACCAGGGCATCGCGTGTTCCAGTCCTTGAACTCAGGTTTGAAACACCAACGCAGGGAGAACGTGGTGGAGGTGCTAGCTTTCGTCCTATTCAGAGCCTCTCAGATCTCGCTTACGATCTTGAGCATGAACTTCCCGAGCCAGATAAGAAATCGAGTTTTGAGTCTGGGGAGGTGCTTGCAGGTTCCTAATCAGGCCTTCGAAATGCAATGCCTTTCCAACTGCTCGCCCTGGGGAACGCAAGACTGGATATGCTGCATATGCCGATTCGCAATGCTCAGGTAAACTGCAGCATGAAAGCTAGAGCATTTCAGTTTGGTGGCTATGCTCAACAGCGCGTGAGAGTTCTTCAGCACTAGCACTAGTTTAGGACAGCTTGGACTCCCAAGTCGACCACACCATGAGCATACTGTCCTTTTGTTGGGGGGGGGGGGGCGGGCGGTCGAGAGGCTTTCCGGACTTGGTGCCACGACGCTGCGGCCGTGGGAGTTAGCAGAGATGCTTGGACTGCACAACGCATCATGTGATTTAAATTTAGTGGTGATATGATGTAAACCGTAGGCCGCACGCCGGTTTTACATCTGGCTTCATCTCAGCAGTGCAAAGAAGATGTGCTATCTGAAGAGTCAAGGTGCTGCTGGTCACCGGTCCTCGTGGTCCTCGGCAAGACACGGCCGCCCGACTCTGGTGCCGCGAGCGGTAAACAATTTAAAGCACCGATGCCGGAATCGAAAGCAGATCAGGGCCAGGTAGCGTTGTTTCAATGCAGACCAAAGTCTCCATCCCTGCGGCATGTTGAAGGCATGTCCGGTCTGGTTCAGGTAAAAGTGCTGAAGCAGTTTGGACGGCCAGTTGAAGGCATCCGTTTGGGCGTCGCCTTCAATGCCGCTCGGTAGCATTGAGATGAGAATGGGGCTTTTAGAAAAGCATGTGTCGCGAGAACGGATCTGGCAGGCATGTTTGCCAACAGATGCAGAACGAGAGCTGGAACGACAGCGCTTGATTCAGAAACTGCGCACTGGATTAGTGAATGATGTATGGCTGTCACCTGACCGCGATTATCGGAAACGGCAGAAGCTGCTGGCAGAACAGATTGCTTGCCCATTGTGTCTGCTGGCGGTTCTTTAGGAACACTGGTGTGGACGAAGACTTGCTGCGAAATGGTGTGGCATTTGTCAAGAGCACATGCGACAAGCTGCTCGCCTGAGCTTCTAGTGGATGTCGCATGAATCCTTCGCATCCTTGCTCGGCCTTCGGGCCAGTGACCTTGTTCCAGAGGCTCAATGTCAAGCCTGAAATATTTGGATCGGCGATGCTCCCCAGCGAGGGGCAGCTGCAGCAGATGCGGGAACGCCCGTGGAACGGTGTCCAGTTTAGCGAGGACGGGGCCGGGAATCCCGGTTCCCAAGAAGAGCTTGCATCAAATCACGTTGTTCGCACGGGTAGCTTCATGAACCCTGGGATCCCCAAGAGCGGAGCTCCACCGAGCGCCTTTTTTGCCAGGAGTTCCTAAGTTCTGTCGAAGGGATGGGCACAGCGACGAGCAGAGCCCTGGCCGTCTTCCGGGAGATGGGAGTCGAGCCCATCCTCGAGAGCAAGGCCAGGAAGCTGTCGGTGGGTTCAAGGATGACACACTTAGTTGGGCTTAGCTTATCTTTCTGCAGATGCTTGGCATAGCTTAGCGACTGAGCCTTAGAGTTACAAGTGGCGGTGATTGTTGTTTTGCTTCGCAGATTATCTGTCCTTCCAGGTGAAGAGCGACGCAGATATCTCAAAGCTGAGTGCTCTCCTCAAGGACGATCTGGAAGAGCTCAGGGAGCTCTTGGGAGCTGAGGGAAGTGCCGCAAAAGGCCCTGCTGTTAGCCAGCCACCTGCCAGCGGTTAAGCCCGTGCTCTTTGTTATGCTTTGGCTTTTGCCTTCACGGGTGCAACAACGCAGTGTCTCGGGCTGTGTTGGAGCGGTATGCCTGAGGTTTGGATCGACCAAAGCTGCCAAAGCTTTCGACACGCAAAGACCAGGCTCTGTGTGCTTCACCGAACTCGGCAGCCACTCTGAGAATGCTCCGGATGTGTCACGCTGGAAAGGTGCCGACGAGGTGTTTCGTCCTCCGAGGCGGCGCTGGGGGAAAGACCAAAGACAGAACGCGTAGTTCGCCGTCTCTCCTGGCGTTGTACAGATAACGTAGCAGAGTGCTTCCTGAAGGCCCAGGCACTGCTGTCTCACCGCAAGCAACAGTTTTCGGCCAACCAATTTTCGGCCAACCAGCAACACGCCAGGGTACTGAGAAACTAAACTGCGAAATCTGCCAAGATTCTTGTGGCCACTTCAGATCGGATGAAGACTGCTTTCTTCCTTCAGCTTCTTGAGCCAAAAACTCTCAGCTGGTTTCAGATTCAGATCCCTTATGCCGAGCCACAGCTCAATGCAGACAAGCATGACTGACCTGCCGTAGACAGCTTCTCCTATCTCCCGGGCAAATCATGGATGCGACTGCTGATGCCAAACCCGAGCCGACAGACGCGGCTGCGTCGTCCAAAGTTTCAGAGCCTCAGGTGGCAGGCAATCCAACTCTCGCAGGCTCGCCAGCACCAGTTGCAGCTTGCAGTTCCGGAAGTCTCATCGATTGCAAGGCGAGGATGCCAAGCTCTCATCCACCGAGCCAGTTGCTGTGCCGCAAGACGTTTTCGCCAAGCACGAATTCCCGCTCGACTCAACTGCGCATGAGAAGGCGACCCCGGCACCAAAGGCTGGCAAGAAAAGGCTTGGTGCAGCATGTGGGTGAGATTTGCGAGCACAGCGCTGGGTTTTCAAAGTGCCCTTGCCTTAGCAGGGCTGCCGCAGATGGCGGCGCGGCCACGAAAGCTGCAAAGCGACAGAAGGTGGAGCTCACGGTTGGTGACAAAGGCGTTTTCTTCACGACCGTGAACACAGGCTCACCGTGGGTCGTAACTCGAAACAGACAGTTCTGCAGTTTCGTGCTTCGGCTCGTGTGTTTGCGGGAGGCGGTGCTGCTAATGCGAAACGCGACCTTCAGAACCTGCTTGAGGATGTGCAGGCCAAGTGATCAGGAAGGATGGTAGCCACGTCGTGGGAAGATGAACTTCGGCAGACTGCCGACGCCTCGCCACTTCATACAGAAGTGCATGATGTTGATGTGTTGTTTTGTGAGCTTCTACACGCCCTTTCTGGCCATTCACCTTTCGCTTGGCGGGAAGTAGCATGCAGTCATCACCCTGTCAGGGGGCCGACGCGAAAATGGCAAGGCAAGAAAGAGTGTTGGCCGCATGCGCGTGTACTCGGAAGGGTTCCCAGCTTGAATACCAGGCAGGACGAGAACGCGCCTCCGGGCAAGCCGAAGTTTGTGCCTTGCACGGAGGTGTGGGGCGGAGCCTTCTCTCCGAACCCCTCTTCAAATCCCTAAACCCCAATGTGCTTGGCAGGCGGGAAAGGGTAGTGGACTTCTCAAGCTGGTCTCCGATTCGCCGGAGCCCTCCAAGGCCACCATTTGAATCTGAGAGATCGGCTGCGAATTAGTAAATAGTGCCTCAGCAGCTTCACAGCCAGAGCCATCGAAGATCTCCACGGTATTGTGAAAGTTGCTCGACATGTTAGGGCAAGTTGTAAGGAACACGACAATCACTACTGTATCATGTGAATGGGCGCTTGATACTTAGTCTAGGCAAGAAGCTTGAATCAGCTGACTCGGGCACCCTGTGTCCCTTCTTTCCTTCCCAGCAGCATGGCGGTGGAAGACATTGGCAAGAACGACGAGGAGGATCGTTGCGAGGGGAATTCTGAGCTCCCCGACTTACTGGAGCTGATTGAAGTGGCCGAGAACTCCGCCGGGGATGTCCCTGGATTCGCAGAAGTGCTGCGGCAGGTCGGCCGTCGCGTGAAAGCCAGCCCAGAAGACCGGGATTTGTTGAGCGACTTCGAAGGCATCTCCCAAATCTGTGATGCCCTAAGCAAAGAGCCTCATGAGTGGCAGGGAGAGGCAATGCTGGCATTCTGCCGAGCGATGCCCGATGTTTGCCGAACGAGCGTTGTGAATCGTGCCTCACTGCGCGATGCTGGATTTCTGACAGCTTGTATCCGCCTGCTGCATGGGGCAGCATGCGAGAAAGACGAAGCCACCGCAGTGGCTGCCAGCACAGCCATTGCTGCACTGTGCACTGCCAGCGATGCCAACAAGCAGATGGCAATGGTTGCACACGTGGAGCCTTCTTCCGAGCAGCGCGTTCCTGGAGTGCTGCGTGTGCTGCTCGATGTTCTGTTGATGTTTCCCGACTCTGTGCCAGTACAGGCTGAGTCCATGGCAGCGCTGCGGTCTCTAGTTGTGGATGACGACACCAGAAAAGCTGAAATAGCACCTTCAGCTCTGGAGAACCGCGAGTTGCTGCTCGGCGACGACCTGTACCCGGAGGTAAAGCGTGTAGTGCAGAATGCGTGCCAGCTTTCGCAGCACCATCCGCTGACTGTGAAGCTTGGCGAGCAAGCTTTGCTTCTTCTCCGCGAGATTGCAAGAGGCCAGGATCGCATACAGGAGATTGCGAAGCCAAGCAACAAGCTTCTGGCATTCGTGCAAAAGTCGCTGGCATCTTCGGAACCTCGCATCGTTCGTGCAGCGATGGGCGTTCTGCGAGCGTTCGCGCTATGTGAAGATGTTCGAGACGAGCTTTCTTTGCAGCCGGCCCGCATTCAAGCGTATTGAGCTGGGTCAAGCCGAGGGCAAGCACATCTTGTTTTCGTCACGCCCAGCAAGCTAACTCCACATTCCAAGCTCTTGGACTCTGGGGCTGAGTCCTTCGCAGTAAGGTCGTGTGAGACTTGCCGGTATGTGCAAGCCGTTCAGCGACATTTGGCGACTCCAGTTGTTTGTGAACAAGGTTTTGGCCTTCTCGCAAACCTCACCCTTCGCAGCTTGCCTGCGAATGGCAATCTTACCTACAGCGACTGTGTTTTTGTTTGAGTCGTCGTATCCTGAGGCAACCCTGCCATGGCGCCTGCCTCCCAGACAGCTTTTTGACCAGAGACGGCTGATTAAGTCCATTAGCTCAGAATGGTTCAGGCTTGCGGAAGATATGTGTCACAGGTCTTTCCTCAACGACACCGATCATCAAGTCGTCTCTCTGGGCCAGCAGGTGCTGCAGAAGCACTCGGACAGGCATCGGCGTATGTCATGAAGCCAGCTTGCTGTACCTGTGGCTACGAAGCAGATCGCAGAAGGGCTGCAGTCCACCAGTCCGATACCACTGCACAGCCTTGCACAGGCCTGATGTGGCGAAGTCAGTGATACAATTGCTGTGGAGCCTTTTGCCAGCAGATCAGTCGACTCGTCGAGCAGAAACTTTGGGAACCATGGACATTCACTATTCAAGCCCACGATTCTGTCGTCAAGCACGGCTTCACACACCAACCGCGCAGCGCGCAGAGTCAATCACACAGACTGACAAGCGGGCACAAACGCACTTTGCTGAAAGTATGCTAGGCTTCTATCTTGACTTTTGCACAGCTTGGAATCGACAGCAAGAAGACGTTGAGACGAATTGAGCTGCGGCAACCATGGAACAAGACGCCTAGCGTGGGATTCAATTCATAACGAATCTGCGGAGTTGCAAGGCTGTGCATGCAAAAACCATCGGGATGCATTGAGGCTTCCTCTTGTGAGACTTTGGGGTTGGTCTGCTCTGATTGCATCAGGTTGCGTTAAGTCAGGCTATGCTTGATTACCGTATGACCGATCGGCGCAGAGTGGAGGTAGTTGGGTCAGATTAGACCAGGGTGTTGGTACCTTAACATGCTGGAATGGCTTTGGTGATGTTTGGTGATGCTTCCAGTCGTCTTGGTGGGGCTTGGCGGTTTCCTGAGCTAGACTGCATCTGGAGCTGGATTTTCCCGCGGACCCTTTTCTTTTCGGGCATGAAAACGGAGTGCTTCGGCTTGCCCTGGAATGGAGAAACGAGCCGCCAATGATGCTCATGATGCTCGCTTCCCGGGCCCGGCCGGGCGCCAATGATACTCATGATGCTCGCCGCACTGGCCCGGCCGAGCATCAATGATGCACATGAGTTTTTTTTGAGTGGCTTGCTTGGCTCGTATGATCATGTTTGTAATCGGGCGGCTCGGTCGATACCGATACGTATGCGATCATACCGAATACCAGCCCCCACCAGCTACCAGCCAGACACCAGCCAGACACCAGCCAGCCACGCCGCCGCCAGCCACACACCGGCCACCCCCCACCAGGCACGCTCGCCAGCCACACACCCGCCAACCCCCACCCCCCACACACACCAGCCACCCCCACCAGCCACACCAGCCACACCAGCCACAGCCACGCCGGCACCAGCCACACACCAGCCACGCCCCTACCAGCCACACCAGCCACACCAACCACACCAACCACACACCACCCAGCCACACAGCCACACACCAGCGCCCCCCACCAGCCACATCAGCCACGTCCCCTGGGGCTGGGGGCGTGCTGGGGTGGGGTGTGGCTGGTCGGGGCTGCGGTTCGGTTTGCAATACACGGCGGTTTTCGATAAAAAGTATTGTTGAAGCAGCCTTAAAAGTAGCCCTTGAGCCCTGCCCTGTGCCGGATGCAGACGTCGCGTCCGAGTAACAGTCTGCTTGCCTGCCTCGGCTTGTCCACTGCTGCTCTGCCCTAGCTTTCGTCCCAGTCCCTCCTGCACAAGTTCGGTTTCGGTGTGTGAATCTGTCTTTGACCTCGGCCTTGAGCTCGAACAGTGCAGAAGCAGTTGGTCGTGATGCAGAATGATGCAGATCTTCGTGTGGATCATGATGCTGCTGCAGCTTCTTTGGCTATGGCTGAGCGGCTGCTGCTCGTGGTGCTGTGGTCTTCTTGTTCGTGGCACTGGCATCGGCAGTACCACCAAGGGTTGGCGGTGATGTTGAATTTTGCGTAACGATTTTGGGTGCCTCTGGCTGGTGAAATTTCGACAGGTCTTCTTGATCCTCTCAAAGCGGCTTTATTGCGTTCATAATGCTTAAAATGCTGTGAAGTGTCGAAGTCTTGGATTCGCCACAGGAAGGCAAGTCTAGCTGGAAGCACGAAAGCTGAGCATGGCTGAAATTTCTCATCTGCAAGACACTACGAACCCTAAAATCCTGAAGTCATGGCACCGAAGCCGAGAAAAACGCTCAAAGTGCTGCACCAGAAACCCGCTCATCAAGAGTGCAAGCTTTGTTAGCGGAGCTAAGGTGTAGCGCGGCAGGACACCAAAGCCCTCGGCGAGGTCACACGTGACATAGTCTGTCCGTGCACCGCTCTTGCTGCAGCACGGTCAGATGGCCCAACCGGACCTGACAAGTTCAAAAACTTGTTCACGTCATGTCCAGCGTCAGAGCTGCTTGCAGGTTCGTGAGCTGGACCTTTTCGTCGCCATGCGCAGCATTGTGACGGAGCATCAAACTGATCCTCGCTGGCATGACGCGGTGGAGGCTTTGGATAGTTCATTGACGGATGCCCAACAAGGCTTGCCATGTCATGAGCGATTTTGCAGGTCGTGCGCCAATTCCTCCGTGAATTTCGCGAGGACGCAGGTGTGCAGAAGAAAGCCATTTACAATGCAGCCAAGCTGCGCTTGAGGATCGACAGCACGACTGACCAGGTTGTCCCAAACATCTATCGTCGGTATGTTTGCCCATGCATGGAACACTTCGAAGTTTATCCCGTGACCCTTCACCATAACATGATGTTCTCTGAAGCCACCCAGCCAAGGACTACTATTGATGAGAGGATCTCCTGAGCAAAGCTTCACAGACCCGTCGTAGCCACGTCATGATTTGAATATCTGTGGTGTTTACAGCAGGACAACAGCAGTAGGAAGGAGTGTACTTGTGATAGAACAGTAGCGGAATTGTTGCCACGATCACCTTGATACCAGCGCTTGTGCCGAGCCATTGCATATCCGGGTTGGCAGAGAGGGAAGGTCAAACATTGACCTCCTCTGCATGAGAATATCAAGAGCAGGCTCGAAAAGAAATCCACCACTGTTCTCGCCAGACAGCCTGACCCTGAGCCCCAAATTCCTAAACCATCAACCCTGAACCAGGGACGGCCCGGGACACTAAATCTTAAGTCTGACATCCAACAAAATGAATCCTCAACCCTCGACCCTGTGTGCTAAGCCGCGCGAGGTGGTGAGCCAGATGCTGGAAGCCCAAAGAGCTGGCTTCCTGAGTACAGGCCGCCAAGTGACTGATGGTTGTCGGTGTCAGTTTCATCAGCATCATGTTTGTTGACAGCGAGCATTGTCTGTTGTCGCTATTGTCTGTGGTTGTCGCTGTCATCGTCATAGTTAGCTTCGATTGTCAGCACTACTGACTCGTTGCAATCTGTTGTTTCTGGGTATTTACACGGATTGATGCAGGCATGGCTACCGCTTCGAGGCGAGTGGGCTGCGCACGGCTCTTGCGCAGTGGCTGTATTCTTGAATGAGGCTAATATGCAGAGTTCTACCTCTGGATAATCTTTGACGCTTGCCTTCAGTAGCACATGCTGCCTGATGAGCTTGGTGAACAAAGGGGGCTACATGCCCAGGTAAGCCGTTTCTGGAGGATTT
This sequence comes from Symbiodinium sp. CCMP2456, assembly GCA_905221635.1. Lineage (NCBI taxonomy): Eukaryota > Dinophyceae > Suessiales > Symbiodiniaceae > Symbiodinium > Symbiodinium sp. CCMP2456. The sequence goes on along the minus strand of CAJNDV010028446.1, from coordinate 8,035 downwards.
CCGCCAGCTGGCGCAGGACCGACGCATGAGTTCCCAGACTGTGCTTTCGAGATCGAGAGCTTAGTCCAAAAAGGCAGTCCTGCCTCCTCATCTGGGCGCCGATGTTGCCGCAACAACATGGGCCTTGGAGTGCTCCCCTTGTGTGGGTTCCTGACGGATGCCGGCAGAGCATCCGAAAGCACTGAGCGCGGTCCTAGGTTCAAGGCCCGCAACACAAACACACTCAAGAAGGAGGCCAGAACCCCGGCATCCGCAAACTCGAAGTCATTTCGGGTGCTTACATGGATATTAATCGGATACTAGTTGCGTGAGGCCGTCTTGGAAGTACTGGACGCCATCATTCCGAAGGGTCACCACAAGGTTGAGATCTCATCAGCAACAGGTGTCCTGAGCACAAAGTGATGAGCACAGACAAAGGTAAACCTCAACGACCCCGCTAAGTGCATTCTTGTGGAGGTCTGACCGTCTGGGTAAGTGCGCGCTGAAGCCAGAATCCCCTCCCGACGCTGCATCTAGCAGCTGCGTTGCAGGTGCAACCTTCATGGTGCGGCTTAAGTGTCGTGGAAAACTGGGCAAGATTGACATCTGCCAAGTTATTCAAGTCTGGTTCCTCGTAGAGCCCGATGCAGCCGCCGAAGCAGCTATGATGTGCCAGGAAGAAGTACAACCTCCATGCCTTGACCACGCCAGAGGACGAGCGAAGACGTGCGCCCCACTGGCCTTGCAACCAGCAGAGACCGTCAGGACAATAAGACGAAAGTCAGCAACGCCGTCCGCACCTTATCAAAGCCGACATTTCACCTGGTTCGCCTGTGCAACTTGTTGAAAGGTGTTCGAGGAAGTCAAGAAACCCGAAGAGCCGAATGCAAAAGCAGAGGCCAGACCTGAATGAAGGAAAACAGATCGATGACCACAGAGCGCTTGCTTGCTTTCTTTCTGCTTTCCTGGAACTGCTCCGAAGCTCGGATTTGTAGTTGCAGCTTTGACCTCAGACCGCCTATGCCAACCCATTTCCACCCCCATGCAAGGAAGAAAAGTATAGCGAAAATTGCAGGCCAAAGTGATCTATTCTCCTGAACCCTTTCCGGTCGACACCAAATAGATTAATAAAAATCCCGATTGCACAGAATAAACTGCATTGGAGCCTATTTAATTTGAATATCTTATCTAGATGAGTCTCTTTACTTTAATCTTTTATCTTGATTAAATCTAATCTGAATTCATGAATTAATTAATGTAGGTAAACAAATATAGATTGTTTATCTCTTCTACATGTTTTAATGCTCCAATAAAACGCAGCTTTTCCGGCTCCGCCTTCTGCGGCCTCTTGCAGGCCCGACTTGGGGATCTAAATGTTCCAAACATTTGCGGCCCTGCGGAAATGGCTGGGGCTCGAAATGTTCGGAAAATGTCCGTCGCGGGTGGGCCTGGCGCATTTGGGACGTAGCTCTAATTTTTGGAGTACGCAGACCGAGCAAGGCGATCCAAACCCGGGTCCGGTTCGGTTCGTGTGTCTGGTTCAAGTCCGGTTCGGTCCAGTTCGTGTCCGGTTCGTGTCTGGTTCGGGTCCGGTTCGTATCCGGTTCGTGGCTGGTTCGTGTTCGGTTCGGGTTTGGGTTCGTGTCTGGGTTGGTGTCTGGTTCGTGTCCTCTGGTCCGTGTCTGGTTCGTGTCTGGCGCGTGTCTGGGTTCGTGTCTGGTTCGTGTCTGGTCAATCTTGCATAATGGGATTGAATCGGGTCTGGTTCGTATTTGGATTCGTGGCCGGTGTTAAAACTGGGAATGTCAGCAATTTACAGTGTATAGCCGCAAAAGCATAGGTTAGCCTAAACTGAGGGGGAACCTATTCAAGACAAAGACTTGCGCAGCTATGACTCGTCCATCTGCTGTAGCAGTTTTGACCCGAGTCTTTTCAGATCAAGCTCCTTAGCGCCCCCGGCCTGCCCGACCTGGGCTAGAGGTCATGTACCCAGTCCAATGAGCGTTGCGCATAGATGTTTCCTTCATGACTGCGCTGGTTGTGAGGCAGCGATGAAGTCAAAGAAGAGCCAAAAATTTACATGCCCATGTTGCAAGCGCATATTCGAGACACCACAAGCGCTGGGCAATCATTTGAAGACGCACCGGCTCAATATCTGGGTCCAGAGCGAGGCGGAAAGTTGCAATCGTGAGGGCAGCTGCGCTTGGTTGTGACCGTGTGCCGTGAGCTTCATCTTAGTACGCCACAGGAAAAGCATCCAGCACAAGCTTTCAAGGTGAAAGGAACAGTACGCGAACTGCAAAATGTCAACGACCTGAAGCAGGTCTTGGCCTGTGAGCAAAGTCGTGGCAGCATGAGCTCATGCTGCGCCATTTGGTTGCCAGTGGCATCTGAGGCCATCAAACGTGTGCTGCTAAAAACGCTGCGTGATGTGGATTGGCCATCCATTTTAATTTTCGTCAGCGAGGCGTGGCATGGGGGTGTGCCGTATAGGATGTTGCGTGCTTCAATTTTTTCTTGGAGGCAAGTGGTCTCCGCCGGATGAAGCCCGACGAGAGCTTGGAAAATGGCAAATCTATGTGTGCCCCTCATTGTACGCTTTGCTTGCATGTCTTGTGCTCGCTTGACCTAGTGTAGAACCGAAGGGGGCCTTGTATTGCGCCTGCTGCTAGTGCTACCGCTACGAGTGCCCATATCACCACTATGTCTTGGTTGTGCCAATAAGGGCAGACGCCTACCACTTCAGCGCGGGGCTGAGAGAGCCGAATTCCAATTCGATATTTTGTCGGATTTTGTTGCAGAAAATTAATATAAATTATTTTTGGTATTTGAACTTTCGATCTATATTAGTTAATAAAATAATTTTCATTATTTCAGTATATCTTATTCATAAGAGAATTTCATAAAATTAGAGTACTCTTTTTGGGATCTTTATAATAGGGATCTTATTATTTAGGAGACTATATCCGGGTTTCTTATTTTCGGAAAATATTAAAAAGATATAGTTTAAATAATCTTAAATTTTTTATTTTTATTAATTCTGGGTGGTAAATAGATTTAATAATTTCTTCGAGCCGGCATTCTTTTCTTTCTGATACAATTTCTATTTCTTATAATTTTTTTTAATAAAATAGATTTTGATATTTTAAATATTAATAATATATTTGATAATATTAAAGAATTTCGGAAATTTGAGCATTTATTTATATAAAAAGCGCTTCGAAATTTCTATACATATCTCATAAGTAATTTCTTGGAAATAATGTCTTGAAGCATGGGATTAAATCTACTGAGCGGAATAAATATCGCATGGTTGCGATGGATAGTCCTCTTTATAATCGATTTGGACGCTTATCTATCACTTTGCTAAATCGTGGTCGTTGCCTCCAAAATTAAAGGGACATTTCTAATTTTAAGAGGTTTTATAAAAGATTATAAATATGAATTCTGAAAACTTCTTGTAGATAGAAAGCTATAATGTAAAACGACCCAAGATTACGAGATAAATATTAGAATCTATGTGCTCTGCCGGCTTTTATTTGGTCCATGAGGGTCTCCATTTGCTTTCTGTCGAATCACTGATACGATTCCCAACGTTCTCTATGGTGACGATTTAGTGGATATACATATTCAGGATGCTATAATTTTAGTGGCGCGAGGCCTATATGGAACTGTAGCAGCTTCTAAATTTCAAGAGCAAAGGCGCTAAAATCAGGCCGCTTCGTGATACAGGGGCCAGTACTTCAAATTTTCAAGTATTAGGAGTTCTTCTTAATTTTGATACCACTGCGCTCCAATGGAAACGTGGCTTGATTTATAGTACATAATAGAAAAGTAAATAATATATGGCCATAATTATATCTGAGTTGGAGTAGAATCACTTAAAGTGGCTGGCAAGGTCAATGGAGCCTTTATATGACCTCTGAGTAAATTTTCCCGGGGTAATCAGGTTATCTGGCGAGTGCTCCTGGCTACTATGATCGATTTCAGTATTTTCCTGGGTGCCTCCGGGCCCATGCCTGGGCATATCCCTGGCACGTTAGCTGGCAGAGCGGCGCTCATTTTCGTGGATGCGGAAGGCAAGGGCAATAATTACAGGCTGGGAGAAGAAGTTGAAGGAATAGATTAGCTTTGCTTTGTCTCCCGAGCGATCGGGCCAGAAGATTCCAAGCTGCTGCCGTGACTCTCGGGCCACTGCATGAAGGAGGCTGAGACCTTAGCAATTAGAATCGTATTATTCTCCTGGTCCAACCGACTAGAAAATATGGATGCCTTCCTCTTTATAGATAACGTGCCTATCGAAGGAATCTTAATCAAAGCCTATAAGTCGTCTCCCTACCTCATGATTTTAGCAGGAGTGTTCTGGCAGATGGTCAGACGGGTCATATGCTCAGCCTGGGTAGTCTATATTCCGTCAGAATTCAATATGGCAGATGGTCTAAGCCGGGAGCATTATTCAGGTTTGGAGCAGCTCCACGCTTCCCATGACACAGCATTTTTAATTCCGACTTTCATTGCTAACTTCTTCTTGCAATTCTTGCAGAAAACCTGGATCCAATAAGATATATCTATTAGGCACGCAGTTTCGGGACCGTGTCCCATGCAACCGAGCATCAGTGGTCCGGCAGCCACAGTGGCCCAAAGCCTGAGACGGGCAAGCGTTGCAGAGGCATCTCCGGTGCTAGTCGCATCCGAACATGCGGTCCGTCAAATTCTCCCAAGGAATTGAGCTTCTCGAGCAAGTCGTAAATGTCGTCTCCAGGGTCAATACTATTGGTGAGTTTATCATTATCGAAGGAAAAGTATCTTCTGTGCCTTAAGTTTTAGTATGAACTGGATTTTGTAGATTCGCATTTTTGATATTTCGAGGTTTCCTTTGATTGCATCTAGAGAATTTATAATTATTATCGGATTGGTCTTCAGCTTACGTGCTTTCCGCTTGGGCACTTTCTGACTTCAATTTTCGGCAGTTGCTACCGATTAATAGATAGCTGATCTCGATATTCAGCCTCTGCTTGAATGCACCCTTGACGAAATATCTAAAATCTCCTTAATATGTGGGGCGGCATAATAGGCGCTCCTTCTATTTGATTATCTATAGAGGCTCCTCCCTAAATATTCGTTCCTAAATCCCTTATGCATACGAACAGATTATCTTTTCTTGGGATGGTTCTGCAGGTCTTCGGAGTAATAGTTGAGTAGCATTATTTATGGTAGCTTAAATGGCGGCTGGGCGGTCGCGTCCAGCTTCTCTCTATTGGAACGGCTATCGCTATTCTGATAGTTCAAAAATTCTTGCTCGTTAGTTTTTTACAAATCTTAATTTGATTTTTAGAAATGATGCCTCTATTCTTGGTTTAGGATTCAATTGATGGCTCCAGGCCTGGCTCGGAGGATTATAATTTCTGAATATATTAATTTCAGATTTAATCAAGAGATTCCTCTCAAAAGAAAATATTAAATAATTTGCTAGGGAGGATATTTTTAGATATTTTCTAATAGAATTTTTATATATTTCGTATCGCTTGCTCCCACAGACCTGAATAGATATAGTGCCAAGAAGAGATCTTTTATAGAAGCGAAGGAAGTTCCAGCAATCTATCGTAGGAGATCTAGAATGGAGGTAGCGGTCAATTACAGTGCAGTTGCAATCGGAGCCTTCCGACTCCAAGTCTGCAAATTCCAATGATATTTTGGCTTCGCCGGCGGCAACAAATATCAAATTGGCATATCCCGATCCTTCCGGCTATATCAAGCTATCGGTATGCTCGCTCCGCGATTTCACAATCAAATAGGACCGATATCTACACAAGAAATCGCTCTATTAGAAGATTTGGCACGCAGAAATTTTCCCATAATTCAGATCTTGGATTCGATTGTATCGGTAAGGGCTCAAGCAACGGCGGCAAAAAGAATTTCGATTATTATTTTTTCTTATGATCACATGATTTTTGGGCTTATCGTATTCTTAGCCAGCCACCTTTACCAGCTTCACTTCAGCTGATCAGCCGAATGGCCGCTCTGATAAATAATCCGAACCTTCAAAAAAACTAGCTGGCAACATGGAGAGACTGACCTATCTATGAATTCATTCCTTGAGCATGAGATGCAGACTTATTCCTTAGAAAATTATATAAAAGATTCAGTATTATCTTCGCACTGTTTTAGACGAGGCGTAGGCACTGGTATTCTTTATATAATTCTGGTCGCTTACGCGCTCCTGATAGGGTCGGCGTGAATATCTCTCTTATATATATAGGCTTTTCGGAATGCTCGGGATAAAAGACTAGAATAAGCCAATTTTAGTGGTATATTATGCTTGACAAGATAAGCAGCAAGTGGCGAGCGACCAATCTACCCTTCTAATTTTTAGAGTATTCGGACGAAAAAAGCAGCCTTTTCTCTTCTTATATTTGCTCCCTTTTTCAATATATGCAAAGAATCCTAAAGATACTTATATCTTTGCCTTAATATCTTATTATTGAGAGAAATTCAATCATTATAATTCTTGAAAAAAAGAAAAAATAATAATATAAACTTTTAGCATAAATTAAGTCAGACACTTGAATTTTCGATTTTCATTAATCAAATATCGATATTTCGCCCAAGCTGCCGGGGACGATTATTTTTTACTTTAATATATCTTATCTTAGACCCTTAAATATAATATAGCTGCTATTCCAAAAAATAAATAAAATACTAAAAAAAAATTCAGCATAAATTACATGATTTATTTAAACCTTCGATTTTTCTCAATAGCTGAGATATCTATATTTTAATTAACCTATCCGCCTTAATTATAATTATCCCTTAATATTTTATCCTGAAATATAATTATTAAATCTTTAAGACGTAATTAATTAGCTTCTATATAAAATATAGAAAAAATAATAATAAGAATTTATTAATAAAAATTTATATTATTTTTTTTGATAACCATTTTCTATTTCAAAATCTTCTTAAGAAAAATCCGAAAGAATCGAAAAAATAAATTTTTATTTAAGAACTAGAGTTGACCCGCTGCTTCTAGCAGCGTTCAAGTGGAATATACATACAGCTTGGCAATATTCCGTTAACGACAGCCCAAACCCGAAAATTTGTGCATAATTTAGAGAGCCAAATCTCAGTGGGAAGGCATAAATCTCGCGTAGCGATGCAGTCACAAACAAGTTAAGATCGAATTTTTGAATATAATTTTCCGACACCAAAATCAATAACAATCATTTAGATAACTAATTATATATAGTGATGCCATTCATTTCGATTTTTATAGCAGCCATCCCAAAGATGAAACCAAGCTTCCAATAACAACACCTTGTGTCAAATTATATCTAGAGTTTCATACCGACCGAGTAAATAATTTACGAAATTCTTGTACAGCCAGAGAGAGGCAATAATAATATAATAGAGTAATATCTACATACATAATTTGCCGCCGATTAAATTATATTATAAAAAAATAATTATCCTTCATAACGCCCTCGGCCAGAACAGTTATCAACCAAGATCCGAATATAAATATAATAAATTATACCAAAGAAATAGATAGATAGAGACACAGAAATAAGAGAAAGAGAGAGAGAGAGAGAGAAAGACAGAAAAATAGAAGCCAGACAAATAAATGGAAAATAAGACAAATAAAACAGAGAAGAAAAATAGATAAGTAGATAAAAAAGACAGACAAGAATAATAGATAAGAGTAGCAGACAAGAATAACAAATAAAAATGACAGGCAAAAATAATAATCAAAGAAAATAAGCGGACAAAATAAGACAAGACAAAACCAGACAAAAACTTAGGGTTTGGAGCTTAGGGAACAAGACAAGATAGATAAAAAAAACACAAAATAGATAGAATACGCAAGACAGACAAGCAGACAGACAGAAAGACAGAGAGATAAAGAGAGAGACAAACAGAGAGACAGACAGAGAAGACAAAGAGAGAGACAGAGAGAGAGAGAGAGAGAGAGAGAGAGAGAGAGAGAGAGAGGGGGAGAGGGAGAGTGCGAGAGGGAGCGGAAGAGGGCCAGGGACAAGGAGAGGGAGCGCACAAGGAA
>CAJNDV010028435.1:14059-44225 GCA_905221635.1 Symbiodinium sp. CCMP2456 | reverse complement strand
GTGAAACTCTCGGCCCGCGGCACACTTGGGGCGTTCGATCTTCTTCTGCTTCTTCCGGAACCCGGCCATGAGTTAAAGGAAATTACAGGTGGGGAGTTTAGGGTATATAGGCCTTCTATAAGGCTTCTATAACGGTAACTACCCACCTGAAAATGTCCTAGAATGAGCGGGACAAGGTCGAAGGTCAGCGGTTGGCATACTCATCCGCCAAAGTGTCACGTGCTGTCTTCCGGCACGGTCGTGTCCGCCAAAACGTGTGCTGCCCATGAGCACAGAACCTTGTTGGCGAAGCCCTTTGAGAGGCCCAGCGGATAATCGTACTGGATGCTGTCCACATGCAACTTCTGCAAGCTGAGTTCCTCTGTCGAGGCCATGTTGAGAACAGAAATCTTGCACCAATGTCGCCACTTGTGACAATGCCATATCGTAAGTGCCACTGCTTTGGAAGCGAGGATCGAAAGTAATGATCTCCAGGAGAACACTTCCAATCGAGTCTCTGGCGGCACCAAGCCAGAGTCCCGAATGCATCACTGCAGCCCCAAAGCCACCGTAAACCCCTAAACCTGAAACCCCTAAACCCGCTAAACCCAGAACCCCAAAGTCCTAAACACTGAGCGCAGAACTTAAAACCCCAACTCCTAAACCATCGGACCCCCAGTTCTCCACTCCAAATCTCTCCCCCCAACTCAATGACCCTCTTAGGTTTCGGGTTTCGGTTTAGGGTTTAGGGTTTAGGATGAAGGTCTGATGAAGGTTTAGGGTCCAAGCTTCAGGGATTTGCTGTAGCAATGTTTGCATATACCTCAAAACCCATGTAAATTGCAGAATTGCAGTACGATGCCTCAATATCTTAAGCGAACTCCCTCAATCAAAAGCTACCAGCGGTCGCGGGCTCTGTGGGTACTTGGAGGATCCGTGAGTAAGTCTTTGACCCCGGTCTGCGGCTGCAAGTAACCATACGAAAACGGGCCCTTAGATACTACGTAATCACATGACCCTAAACCCTAAACCCTATAAGCCCTCAACCCTATAAACCCTAAGCCCTAAACCCTAGAAGCCCTAAAAAGGTAGCTCTTTCGGCTACAGATAGGGTTTAAGGTAACCCAAATCCCAAACGCAAAAAAAACCGAAACGATGGGCGTCTCGCTGACCGCGCCCGAGCGCGGAGGGCACCTGAGCCTGGAAGCATGGGCTCCTCTAAGGCCTCCCTTTAAGGGCTTTATAGGCCTTGAAGCCCAGTACCCTGGCCCAAAAAAATTTAAACTTTTCTTTTAGTAAGGGGTTTATTATACCAAGAAGTTTAAAGTTTACCTACTGGGCTCCTAAGTAGGGGTCCTGTAATGTAAGGGTTCTATAAAGGTCGTTTACTTTGAAGAGGGGGGGTCCTTTTGGTGTTCTAGGGGGGTCCTTTGAAGGGTTCCAAAGGGGAGCTTTAGGGGTTCTATAGGAGCCACAGAGCCCAGGACGCATCCTAATTTGGGAATAAGAGCTCAACGCTCAATATTCTAAGATTTAAAATAACTTCGGAAACTAACTTAAATCACCGACAGCTATATATTGTAGAATCCAAGGTATATTGCTAGTTAAAGGGTTCGAGGGTATTGGGCTCTTTGGGTTCTTGCGTGCTGCTGGGGGCGGTGAGGGTGATGAAACAGCGTCATGGTCCTCTCACGGCACGCCCGATTATTGCCGGGTTGCCCCGCGGAGGGGAGCAGTTCGAAAGTCGACAAGACTTTCAGCTTCAAAGCCTCGACCTCCTTGGGAGTCGACAGCTGGTTCGCGGCACGTCGCACCAAAAACTTTTCTCCGGGGGAAAGTTGCCTCAGTATGCCTGGCGATCCCTCGTCCTTTGGCTCAGACTGTTGGGATCCTGGTCTTGTCTCCAGGCAGAGATGTCAGCTGACAGCGCTAACATGCCAGAAGGATCTCGTCCCCTTTAACTTTGATACCTATTCCGGACTGCTACCCTAAACCCTAAACCCTAAAGCCACGGTTTAGGGTTTAGGGTTTAGGGTTTTAGGGTTTAGGGTTTTAGGGATTAGGGTTTAGGGTCTAAACCCTAAACCCTAAAGCACTGCATCGCATGCACTGTCCGAGTCCCAAACCCTAAACTACTTAACAGACAGTTCGATCTGAAACCTTACATACTCGGTGGTTCAGTGGCAACCCCATCCTCCACCAGAGTAGGGCTGTCGGTGTCCTATGTAATCGGGAGTCTCCTTAGTACAGCTCATGGAAGGCCGCTTTCCGAAGAGGTTTCGGAGTGTATGGGCAGGCAGCTATTTACTAGTTCTCAACCCAGGTGGCGTTGTGAGCTTAGCATAGCTGTAGATGTATATACAGATAGGTACCCAGGGTATGAATACTAGCAATTATATAAGAATAAAGACAGTAACAACAATGATAATGATGAACGTAGTATTCAGAATGAAAGCACCTGATATACAGGCCTGACTATCGTGGCCAGGGTTTGGAGGCTCCTACACGGTAATATATCTATTGCGGAACCTCGAGTCAAACATAAACATAGTCAAAACCTTGTACTTATCTTCAATTTGCTTGAGGGGGTGCATTCAACTTATAGTTCGAGGGAATGTAAGGGGCCATGCTTACGAATCATTCAGGCCCCAATCTTGTCCATAGGCTACACACTAAGCCCTGAACCGTAAACCGTAAACCCTAAACCCCAAACCCTAAAACCCTAAACCATGAACCCTAAAACCCTAAACCATGAACCCTAAAACCCTAAACCCTAAACCCTAAAACCCCCAATCTTGTCCCTGAGCCCTAAACACCCCATGTGCCTGCCGCGCAAGTGTCGCGGCCTAAGCCCGAAAGTCAGATGCGGCAAGAACGGGTTTCAAGCTTGGGTTTCGGGTTTAGGGGCAAGTAAGTTTAGGGTTTAGGGTTCCCGGGTTTAGGGTTTAGGGTTCCCTATAAGGTTTTGGATTTAGGGTTTAGGGTTTAGGGTTCCCTATAAGCTTTTGGAATTAGGGTTTAGGGTTTAGGGTTTAGGGTTCCCTATAAGGTTTCGGATTTAGGGTTTAGGGTTTAGGGTTCCCTACAAGGTTTTGGAATTAGGGTTTAGGGTTTAGGGTTCCCTACAAGGTTTTGGATTTAGGGTTTAGGGTTTAGGGTGTACTTGGAGGCCCAGGGGACTTAGTAAGTGGGTTATAAGTAGGGTTCTAATTGGGGTAACTCCAGTTAGGGTACTTATAACTCTACTTATAACCTGCTTACTAAGTCCCCTGGGCCTCCAAGTAGGGGCAAGTAAGTTTAGGGTTTAGGGTTCAGGGGCAAGTAGGGGTCTCAAGCTTCGTGTATAGTAGTTGCTTTGAGAGTTTGCCTGGACCCCAAATAGCCTTTATGGGACTTTCCGAACATAAGGGATACCTTATTTGGGGTCCTTATAATAAGGATCCCATTATTTAGGGTACTATATTATGGTCCCCTATTTTCGGAAACCCCCATATACCTGTTTAAGGACTTGTATAGGGAAATCATACTAGGGAACCCAGAAGGGAAGGTTTGAAAGGGTCCAGGTTAGGATTAGGATGATTAGGGTTTACTGTTTTAGGGCGCCGTTAAAGGTGTAGGGGTTCTAGAAAGGAGGGTTTGGAGCTGCAGCGTCTGTGGGATAAAATTTGGCTGACTACCTTGCTTATTGCCAGGGGGTACAAAATATGAAACCTAGGATCCTCACCAACACCACCGTAGCTGCATTGGATCCTTAATGCTGAAGTAGGCGTAGGCTCCGGGGCCATATGAGCTTCGGGATTTAGTGGCTGAGGCCAAGCACGGCTTACCAGGATATGGGGCATTGTCTTTGGGGTTTAGGGTTTCGGGTATAGGGAGCCAAGCGATAGGGTGCGGGGCTCAAACATGTGGCACTTCGCACAAAACCTGAGCCACATCCGGCAATGGGGAGTCCCAGTATCAGTACTTATCGAGAGCTTGTGGGACACCCCGAATGGGTAATGCAGGGGCCTAAACAAATAGAAAAGGTTTTTGGGGTTTTGGGGCCCCTTTATACTACACTTATAATAAGGAGCCCCCAAAACAGTATAGGTAATTATTTAGGCCCCTATATTACATTGCCGTGATGAGTTAAGATTGCAGAAGAAGGCGGAGAAGAGTCCCGTAAAATGGGCGAACTGAGTTTTGGGGGTATATTGGGTAGATTGCATGATAATACGACAACGGTGACAAACAAGCTTAAAGAGCAACAATATAGGGCCTTAGTAATTAGAATAGGGTTTTGGCGTGCCCAGTATACTAGACTTACAGTAAGGAAGCCCCCCAAAGTAGTATTGGCAATTATTTCCCAGAGAGCCCAATTCCCCATAACTAAGCAATATACCTTAAACTATAAGGGGCTTATTAATAATTATGATTTAAGGTATATTCCTGAATTAAGGGGTATTGGGCTCTCTGGCTTAAGCCCCTTACATTAGACCCACGGGACTTTTCTTGAAGGAGGGGGCCTCTCAGAGCTTAGAGCTCCGGGTCTAAGGTTCAGGGTTCACGGGTGTGGAATTTCCGGGAGTGGATGGTTTAGGGTTTAGGGTTTAGGGTATTTCAGGGGTTTAGGGTTTAGGGTCTCGAGAAGGTTTAGGGTGAACATCGAAGGTACACGCCTGAAGCAACACACACCTCCAAACTCCCAAAGCCACATCGCCATGAAGTTTCCTTCCTTCCTTTGCCGTGCCGGCCTTACCCAAACTTTGCATCCTCTAATGCCCCATTCAGTGACAAACCTACACTTGAAGTAACCAAGTCGTGTTCGGGAGTACTTGACTACTCCCTACGCCCGAGCCTCCCTGCAAACGAACTTCGATGGCAGAAGCAGCTTAAGTACAGAAAACCCCTCGTTAGTAGCAGTAACCACAATGATAATGGTAATGTCTGATATTGTTACCAACAACAAAAAACACTAAGTAAAACAATAAATGCTAACGACAACAATAACAACAACAGTACCAATACCAATACCAATACCAGTACCAATAACAACACTAACGCTCACACTAACAAATGCAAACATAAACACGAGCACTATAACAATAACAGCAGCAATAATACCAATAACAATCATGACAATAAGCATAGCCAGCAAGACAACACTCTGTACTGTATGGGATCATCCTTCTTGACTTGACTCCTGCCTATCTTCTGACTAAAAACTGATAAACGGTTGGAAACGAACACTCTTTCGGGTTAGCCGGAGCTGTTCCCAACAAATCCTGCCAACATCTATGGGAACTTCGTAATCCTGGATGGAGTACGTGGACATTCAGACGATTCAGGCCAAACAAGTAGCGTAGCCATCATCAGCATGTTCAGCATACATCCAGCCGTGGAGGCCTATTTCCACTTCCCAGGCTGTCTTCTCAGTGCGAGCTATCAGAGCGGAAGAACCACGCAGCAGGCTCTCCAGTCTGCAGATCATTACTCTGACAATTGCTGAAGCAGGCAGAACAGCATTGAAATTTAAGTTTTGGGGTTTAAGGCCTATCACGACTATTATTCTAGTTTCCACTACCATTATCATCACGCTTATTGCTACTATTGTTTATTACAACTATCACGAAGGTGGCGCTGGGTGTAATTGGGCATCTGTAATGCGTTTTCTCCCTGGCTTATTCAGAACTTAGCCACTTCCGGTCTGCTAATGGTCACCTTAGTTGAGTCGATGATAACAAGAAGAGGCCCCCCCGAGACCCACCAGACCCTCCTAAACCTTCGACAGGCGGGGTCCGGGAGCACATGGGATGACAATCCTTTTCACGCCGCCGAGAAAGGGTTGGTGCTCCCCCACTAGACCAAGTAACACATGAGCATTACTTCAAGTGTTATGATTAGTACCACTATTACATTTAAAGGCTGTCGTTACCAACAACTCCTGTTACTACTAGCTCTCTGCCAGAAGCTCCCGAACCTCTGCGTATCCTGGGCACGAGGATGGAAAGCTCCCACTCAGGGCAAAGCCAGCAAACGCGGGTAGCTTGAGGCGAAACCTCCCAGTGCTTCACGTCTCAGGGTGTAGGACTTTTGGGTTTCGTTGATCCCCCTTGGGTTTTGGGGGTCTAATTTGGTGTTAAAGATACCACTCCGTCAAGGAACCTGCCTTGCATGTGCTTAGCTCTACATGCTCTTGCCGCTGCCGGTACTGTCACCGTTCTGTCCCTGACTGTTGCCATATATATGTTACACCACTGGTTTTCCACAACTTATGGCCGATTGGATTGCAAGAGCAGGCTAGCTCAAAAGTTGTGCCCTTAGCCCTAAACCGTGTACACACCAAACCTTTGAAACACTCAACTCTCGAAGCCCGCAACATCCCGAAGAACCAACACCGAAACTTCATTTCGAGTATGCTGTCTCAGAGCTTTTGTTTTTCAGTAACTTGGGGGTGCAAGACGGCTGTGATCAATGGTGTGGCTTAAACGACAAGACCTGTTCATCCTACGACACTACGACTACGACTACGAGTACGAGTACCACTACTACTGCTGCTGCTGCTACTACTGCTACTGCTGCTGCTGCTGCTACTACTACTATTACTACTACTTCTGCTGCTGCTGCTGCTACTACTACTGCTGCTGCTGCTACTACTACTACTACTACTACTACTACTACCACTACTACTACTCTACCTCCTGCCTACTGCTTGGAGGCCCGGGGGGAATTAGTAAGTAGGTTATAGGTAGAGTTGTAAACCTGGAGTTACCCCAGTTATAATCCTACTTATAACCGACTTACTAAGTCCCCTGAGCCTCCAAGTACATACTACTACGGCGGGCGACGACGGCGACGACGACGACTACTACTACTAATACTAGTACTACTACTGCTCTACTACTATTGCTCTCAGTACCACTACCAGTACCACTACTACGACGACGACTGCTGCTACTACTGCTACTGCCACTGCTAGTTACTACTCCTGCTGCAGCAATTGCGGGCAGCTACGGAGAAAGCAATTGCCTCGCAATTGCGGCAGCTGCCGCGCTGGCAGCCACCGCAGCGGCCTGCATGGGTTTATTTCGGAATCTCGGGCAGAATGACGGTCTCATAGAGGTTCTCAAAAGTGTTCCGAACGGGTTCCTGTATCGATTCTAATCAGTTCATCGGGAACGGCATAATTAGTGCCTATGTGTTACACTGTAACACCATCTTTGCCAAACAACCAACACCCCTGCCCACACCCCCAACAATAGCCGAAAATCAGCTCAACCACAAAAAGCAATTCAAGCAGCTCCTTTCGTCCATGGATGCAAAATCTCAACCCGAACATGACTCAACACAGCTCCTCCGCCCAGCACCGAAAATCAGCTTCGCACCTTCCATCAACCAGCCCCCCCCAAAGCAAGAGTCAGTTCCAAGGCGAAAATCAGCTCAGCCCGAACATGACTCAGCAAAGCTCTTCCTTGTGCGTGTGTGCGTGTGCGTGTGCGTGTGCGCGTGTGCGTGCGTGTGTGCGTGTGGTTGCGGGTGTGCCTGTGCATTTGCGTGTGCCCTACTTATAACTACCCATAGGCCCTAAAGTAGTTCCTTTTGGGGTTCATATATAGAACCCTATAACGTAACCCCAAAAAGGAACTACTATGGGGCCTATGGGTACTTTATAACTGTTACCCCTAAACCCTAAACCCTAAAAGAACCTGCAAGTAGAACCGCACTAAGCCGAGCGAAGCCTCCTGGGTGCCAAGGCCGATGGCAGCCGGGCGAAAGCATGGGCCGGCATCTTAAAGTTTAGGGTTTAGGGTTTATGGCTTTAGGGCTTTAGGGCTTAGGGTTTAGGGTTTAGGGTATTAGGGTTATGCTATACTGTAATCTAGGGGCCTTAATAATTCTAATAGGTTTTCGGGGTTCCTTAGTATAATATACCCCCAAACACCATTCTAATTATTAAGGCCCCTATATTACCCGACAAGCACAAGATCCATGGGTTAAGAGTGAGAGGTGGGATGTGGAGGTTCATGATTTTAGCAGGATGAAGGTAGGGTTTTGGTGAATTTGAGAAAGTGGTGAGGCCTCAAGACAGAAGGACAGCACGACTGTTTCTTCGGACCCCTTTACTACCCTAGAAACCCAAATTTACATCACCAGTAGGTCAGTAACTGGGCATTTTGAGATACCCAGCTTGCAAGATAGGGCCGCGAGGCTTGAGATCTCTAGATCGAGTGCAGGCCCGAGAAAACGATGCAGGGGTTTAGGGTCTAGGGTCGAAGGGGTCATCAGCACAAATGCACGACAAAGAACAAGCAACCCTACACCCAAAACCCTTCACTCTGCACTCTGCGCAGGGCCCGGGTTTCAACGTCCGAAAAACCCTTGTCACCCTAAAACAAGAAGAAGCCTATCACTTCCAGACGATGCTCACAACCAGCCTTGTAGAACCTGCACGCACTATAGACTAGTGCATGTCTGTCTACGAGAGCCTACCGAGTCTACCCTAGACTTCATAATAATTACTAGGTTGCCCAGTAACCCAAAAAAAAAAGGGCAAAAGGGTACTACTGGGGAACCTAGATTAGCAGGTCAGCAGCGCTGGCCAGGGCTATGATCACGAGCCAATAGTCGAAACACCAACGGCGGGGCTTAGTGTTGAGGGTTCCGGATCTAGGGGCTTGGAGTTTTGGCTTTAAGGGGGTCAAGAGGCGGTGAACTCTACGCTCACCTGGGATGAGAACCCTTTGCTCTTGCCGATGGAACAAAACGATTGAAAACAACACCCTAAACTCAACACCCGAAAGCTTAAGGTGTGCCGCAGCCTCTGTAGCAGTTTGGGTGGGCCATTGCGTCATATGGGCTGAAGGTATGTAAGGACCCTTCGAGAATGCGATTTAGTTTGGTGTTTAGGGTTCAGGGCCCCTAAACCCCAAACCCTAAACGAGGGGTTTAGGGTTTAGGGCTCTGCGGCTAGAGCTGCATGTCTAAGCTATCGGAGCTTGTGGGTTCCATCGAGTAGGTCTTTTGCCCACGAACTCTGCTCTCCAAGGTTTAAGGTAGGGCCGTAAACAATTAGAATCGGGTGCCTTTAAAGGGTTCTTAAAAGGGTCTAGGGTTACAACAATCTACCCCCCCCTCCGCCAAATCAGTTTTTCGGGTTGTATAAGGTTGAAGCCATGGGCCCTTAGTATGGGCCCTTAACCCTGGGACCCCTATATACCTGCTATATACCCTATATGTAACCTTAAGGGACCCTAGAACCCCCCTAAGGGCCCATATTAGGGGCCCATACTTCTAACCTTGGAGGTTGAGGGTTTAGGGTTTTACCTATCCTGCAGAGCCGTTGAACACAACAAATGAACGTTGCTGGCGCTTCACATGTCATACCACGTGACTTGCACGACAAGCCAGAGAGGATGATGTTGCGGAGCTTTGAACACACCGTTAGCCATGAAACCTTCAACCTGGGGGGTATAGGGTTTAGGGTTTAGGGTATAGGGTTTAGGGTATAGGGTTTAGGGTTTAGGGGTATATTGAACACTGGCATATAGTATGATTTATTCGAATGCAAATATAGGGGACTATAGAGACTATATGGGGATATGATTACAAATGGTTCTTACCTGTGAATTGCCAACACTACACTCTAACGCCCGATGAGACTTTCTTCTTGCAAGGCTCCTCTCCGAGAGGTGGGCACCGAGATGCAAGCAGGGAGCATGCGCTGCTTTATGCCCTAACCCTAGACCGTCCCTAAACCAACCACAACATATGTGATGCACTCCGGCCTTCATGTTTATCTCCATGCCATTCGGAGCCGGGCTCTTAAAACTCTCAACCCCAAACACGCCGCCAGAAACTACGCTTTAAAGATATTCCCGCAGACTTTCTCAGAAGGCCAGCTATTTGGAGTAGCTTGCTTTCCCGATAAAAAACGAATAGCAAAAACACGAGTCTGGCAACTCATGTGGTAGACCCTAAACCCTAAACCTTAACAGTTAGATAGCTTTGCTTCGAGCACTTTGTCCCAAAACTCTAAACTCTTTATACCATAGAAGCCCTACGCTGTATACATCCGAAACCCTAACAGCGAAGAAAGCGAGGAAGTCGTCAGGCACGTTGGCCGATTGGGCATGTCTCAGAGACACTTCAGAACAGCAAATGCAACTTCGGAAAACCCTAAACCCTACACCCCTATACCCCTAAACCTAAACCCTAAACCCTAAACTCAAAACCCTAAACCTTAAACCCGCTGGACGACTTTTGAAACTCCTACCAAGTGTTCAGACACCCGGCCCATCACATGCAGACCGAGGGCCCGAGGGTTTAGGGTTTTGGGTTTAGGGTTTGATATAGGGGCTTTAGTAATTGGAATAGGGTTTTGGGGTATAGTATACTACAATTCTGATAAGGAAGCACCAAACTAGTACTGGTAAGTATTTAAGCCCCTTTTGTCAGGGTTTAGGGGCTTCGGGGATTCAGGGGTTTCGGATCTCAGGATGCAAGGAGTGGAATTCCGCAACAGTGCTCGTGATCGGGAGAAGGATCGCCCTCAAGTGGGGATTTGTCCTGCTCGGGGGGGTACCACTGGGAATATTCCTCAGAAGTTTCCTAAACCCTTAACCCTAAACCCCTGCCTCGTGGTTCTTTTAAGGAGAGGCATTTGGATAATTACCCGGTTTACGATTCAACAAAGCACGCGAGTGCCAATCTACATGCCATTGTGTGGTGAAAGCTGTCAACCTAGACCGTGCATCGTCCTGAATGTCTACAATCGATAAACACTGAACCGACAAAACCCACCCTGAGTAGACACGCCCAAAACGTGGAGCTTGGGCGGCGAATTTCACCACTGCAATCGTGTGCGACGCAACCTGGCAGAAGTTATGTCATGAACATGTGATGTACCATATGATACTGCGGGGGCTCTGAATCACTACTGTTACTAACAGTGTTCACTTTTCGTCCCGTATATGTCTACCCTGTAAGATTCTTCAAAGCCCTACTCTAACCATAAGGCTCTTATATTGGGGTTTGTAAACCCTAAACCCTAAACCCCTAAACCCTAAACCCTAAACCCCTAAACCCCTAAACCCCTAAACCCTAAACCCCTAAACCCCTAAACCGCTAACCCCTAAACCCTAAACCCTAAACCCGGGTTCTGGCTGTAGCTTGGAGCAATTATCTAAATACCCCAAACCCCACACCCCAGATATCCGCAAACCCCACACTTTCAAACCCGGCCTGAAACGCCGCGGTGCTTTGGTGCTTAGGTTTAGGGTTTAGGGTTTTGGGTTAAGGGAGTGCGGATTGGATTTTGGGCTCGGCCTTGTAATCAGATCGCTTGCCATCCTAACTTCCTCTGGCAGAAGGCTTCCAAGCTGAATTGAATTTTGGGCATTCTCAGCTCGACAAGCTATAAACGCAAACCCTATGGAACAGTGAAAAGCTCACGTCTGCAAGTCCTAAAAATCTCAACCCTGAGTCCTGCTCACTCGGACAATAGGCCTGAATTGCAAACCGGTCGTTGTCGCGGTCCATGAACAAGAATGTTGAATCGGTAAGACTATCCCGTTATAGTCCGCTAAACCCCTAAACCCTAAACCCTAAACCTATACTACGACACACCCCGAAACCCGAAGGGGGTTTTCTTGTAAAGACCCCTATTTTAAACACCAACAAAAACCCTTATAATGACCTTGTTCGAGATTCAGGGCACCCCAAACCCTAAACCCTCAAACACGGGACCCTAAACCCTCAAAGTCTAAACCTTGAGCCCTACACCCCGAACCCCAAACCCGAAAATCTCAATCCTCAAAGCTCCCACCCCAGAGTACCAACATCCACATATACCAAAACAACAGTATAGGCAATGATTTAGGCCCCTAAATTATAGGGTTTTTATTCGGGTTCAGGGTTGAGGGCTGTGCAGGGTGAGGGGGGAGGCCCGTCCAATGGAACTGTTTCCTTCCGACCCTAAACCCTAAACCCTAAACCCTAAACCCTAAACCCTAAACCCTAAACCCTAAATGTCTTGGTCGTAGTCCTAGCGCTTCTGCACCGGCTGGCCCCCTAAAGGTTCCTGGGTTCGCCAAAAAAAACCCCGAGTCATAAGGGTACCTTTTTCCTAATAGTCGGGTTAAGAAGGAAACCCCAAAAACAAAAAGGGCAAAAGGGTACCCTAAACCCTAAACCTTCAACCCCAAACCCGAAACCCTAAACCCTAAACCCTAAACCTACTGGGGATCCTAGGTTCAACCAATCGGGCAGGCGCGGTACACGGTTTAGGGTTTAGGGTTTAGGGTTTAGGGTTTAGGGTTTAGGTCGTAGCCGCCCGGGCCGCATTGCCACCTGCTGTTGCATGCGCTGCCGTTGCAGGTCGCTGCGCTCTAACCAGGGTTTAGGGTTTAGGGTTTACGGGTTTAGGGGTTTAGGGTTTAGGGGTTTAGGGTTTAGGGGTTTAGGGTTTAGGGGTTTAGGGTTTAGGGATTTAGGGTTTAGGGTTTAGCCCTTCCGGTGTGCGCATCTGCCGAATAGATGTCGGCAAGCATCTCGCAAGAAAGTTTCATGTCGCGCAGCTGAGGAGCACCAGGGTGGCTTTCGCAGACAGCGGACTTCCAGGCATGTCTGCAAAGCAATGAAGCACCGCATCGGTCTTGAGCCAAATTGGGAAACCTGAACTATGGAAGCTCTTGGGAGTTTGAGGTCATCATAGCCTTTCAAAGCCGTCTAAAACTTAACTGTTTAAGCCTTCAATCAAGAGACCCAGCGGAAACCCGAAACGCTAAGGTCATATGGTCCTGGTGAGGTCCCAAATATGGTTCAATTACTCTCACGCCATGACTTCAAAACTGTACTGATTGACCTGTGAAACTCTTAGGGGTAACCCACAATCGGGTGCGCACCTCACTCGGCCAGGAGAACGTAGACGACAGGTCCAACCTCAGTATGCAATCCCGAACTAACATAGGCCTTGATAGTTAGAACAAGGCGACAAGGCGTAGGGGTGTATTGCAACCAGATGCGGGCTATTGGGGGAAATGTTGCTATGGACTAAGATCACACAGCCTCTGTAATACAGCCTGGACCCTAAACCTAAATCCTCACGGAACCTCTGTAGAACCCATATAGAAGCCCTATGGAAACGTCATAGAGCCCTTATCATAGACCCTTCAACCCTAAACCCTAAACCCTAAACCCTAAACCCTAAAACCCTAAACCCTAAACCCTAAACCCTAAACCCCTGGCATTAAGGATTTGCGGGCTTCGTGTTCAGGCTTTCGGACTGCTGGCTCTGGGAGCACTCTGTGAGGGTTTATGGATTGGGGTTTGGGGCTTAGGGATTAGGGTTTGGGGTTTAGGGTTTGGGGCTTAGGGTTTTAGGGTTTAGGGTTTAGGGTTTAGGGTTTAGGGTTTAGGGATTAGGGTTTGGGGCTTTAGGGTTTTCTGATTTGGGGTTTAGGGTCTGAGGCTTTAGGGTTGAGGGTTAGCCCCAGCAACCATCACCTGGATTGTATCGTTTTCGGATAACCCGATAGCAGGACCCTACAACCCTAAACCTAAACCCTAAACACGAAGCAGCCAACAAGAAGAACTACAGTTCAGGGAAAGCTGAGCATGATCTCACTGCGTGTTACTTGCGGTTTAGGGTTGGGGTCAGGAACGACCTCCCCTGGGGCTGTGTGGTCGTGATGGGATGTGCTGTTTCTTCTCCCGCGAACCATCCGCTTGCACCGTAGGCGATATTTAGTTTTAGAGCTTTCCGGGTGTAAGCTGTTGGGTTCTGAGTTCAGAAGCTCCGCAGGGAGCAGCATGCATATGCTGCCGCGCATGCCAGCAGACAGCCTGTAGTTCGATGTGATCAAGCTGCGGAGACAGTACACATGTCTTTTTTTGACTTGAGTCCTCGTGTGGTGCATCCACATTCTGGATTTCCCAGGAGTGCCACGATTGCATGACTGAACTCTGTCTGTAGACCTAAACAACAGCCCTAAACCCTAAACTCCAAAGTTCAAACACTGAGCTCTAAACTCTTAGCCTGAAGCCTCTTCGACACTTGGCCGCCGGGCGAAAAGGCTGCCGATATAGAGGAACTGCATCGCAAGGATCATCCTGCAACAAGAGGGGGTAAGCCTCAAGGTTTTGCAGGTTTGGGATGACCTCTGCAATGTCGAAGGGCTCATAGTATGTGTCTGTGAATTCCTAAACCAGTGACAGTCCAACCTCCAGAACCCGCACACGGGCGTACCGTGCTTGCACCTCCCGTATACCTCTATGACCTATATACAGTCATACGTGCCGGCAACACCCCATAGTCTGCGCATTGCAGCGCCCTATACTCCCCTAAACCATAAACCTTAAACCCTTTAAAGCGCCACCGACACCAGATTGCAAGTCATCAAGGTCGTAGTTCCTAAAACCTAGCCTAGCTCTCTGCAAAAAGCGTTAGACAATCTCGAAAACAGCGCAACCTGCTACTTGGGTAGCTTTGCTTCTACAGTAAGACGAAGGGATCATCTTCCGGCTTTTGAATTCCTGTGTATTTGTCCTCATGCGGGGCTTGGGATTTACATGCTTGTTTCGCCTGATGGCCGCAACAGCAAAGTTGTTGGGGTTTCCAGCGAACCCAACTGCTGATAATTGAAGAATGTATTTAAAGGTACATATGCATGTGTATATATGTGTATATCCGTATGTGTATATATATATATACATGCACATATGCCTGTTTTTAGTACAGGAGTAAGGCTCAAAATGATTCAAGGTGCCACCTGTCTTATTTGTTGGATATTTATTGGGCTTGCTAAGCTTGGCTTCAGCAGATGTCCAAGTTGTTACACTCATGACTGATGGTAATATAGGAACCTTAATAATTAGAATAGGTTTTTGAGGCCCATGATACTATAATTATAAGAAGGAACCTCCCAAAATAGCAAAGGTAATTATTAAGGCGCCTACATTATCCTTATTGTTGCTGCTCATCCTTGCCTGGGGAGTAAGGGACAAGCCACGGACACCCCGAATTCCCGACTCTTCTCGCCCTCGACCCTTCAACCCAGCACCCACAGCACATGAAACCTGAACCCAAACCCAAGGCTCTTCTCCCTGATTCTGGAGTCTTGATGAGCGGATGAGGGTGGTGTAATTTGTAGCATTAGCATAGATGTGTGCGTATGCATGTGGGTAGTTGTCAAAATTAGGGTCCCTTTTGGGGTACCCTAAAAAATAGGTGCCGTATTATAATAAGGACCCAAAAAGGGACCATAATTTTGACAACCACCCATGTGTCTATACATACATACATGAGTGTTATACATATATACTTATTTGATCATATTCGTATACATAACGAAGACTACTTGGACACTGTTACTGAGTAGTCAGATGTCTAAGAGTCTACACTTGCGACAGGCCATAGCGCCGAACTACGCCATTGAAGCTACGACCGTCCATCCCAACAGGTAGCTCCTAAACCCTAAACCCTACCTGTGGCCCAAAAAATCTACCCTTTGAAGGAACTATATATAGAAACCATAATGAGGAACCCTAAAAAGGTAGGCTTTTTCGGCAACAGGTAGCCAAAAACCCTAAACCCTAAACCCTTTACCCTGAACCCTAAATCCTAAAAAAACCCAAACTCTCCTCCACGGCGAGCACAAAAATGCTGCGGTCATGGCCCCAACGATGCCAGCCAACTTCAGCACGCCCTGTTAGTTTAGGGTTTAGGGGTTTAGGGGTTGGGGTTTTGGGGTTTTGGGGTTTTGGGGTTTAGGGTTTAGGGTTTAGGGTTTAGGGTTCATCAGGCGCGGTCTCTCGAAAGATCTACCTGAAGCCCGCCCCCCTCCTCATCCAAACAACTACCACTCTAAGGAAATATGTTAGGAAATTCAAAAGAGCCCTAAAATAAAGGGTACTCGTATTTTGGGTTTGGGGTGGAGAGGGCTAAAGAGTAGGATGAATGTGTACGAGTTTGGGGCTCAAGGTGAACACAAATGACAGCTTGCATCCTTAGCCAGACAATGGCGCTCAGATGTGCAAAGACAGCGCATAGAGCATATTGCCGAATACAAACATTGAGGAACCCTTCAAGGAATAGTCTCTTGCTAGTTATTCTGCGATAAGGTGTCAACAAACTTTGAATGCAAGCATGGGCTGCCCAGTCGGCTTGCCGCAGGTCGATGAGTGTCTTTCGGGGCACAGGCCTATCTTCTAAGGGCTTTAGGAGGGACCCTTAATAGGGACCCTTGTAAGGTAATGGGATTAAGGGTCCCTATTAGGGGTCCCTCCTAAAGTCCTTAAATATCTAGCTTTTTGACGGTGCGGCTGCGACTGGTAGCATTCCAGCACTCCTTTTTGGGACGTCGCTTCTACGAAGTCACCAGTACTTCTGTGCGTAGCTTCAATACGTCAATATGGTTCGACGGCGGGTTACTAATACAGTCACGACTCTGGCTGCATCTTAGCGTAGAGTTGGGTTTTGGGGTATAGTATGCTATAGTTATAATAAGGATCCCCCCGAAAAATAGCCTAGGTAGTTATTAAGGCGCCTACATTTGCCAAGTTGGCTCTGAACCCTACACCCTAAACCTTCATTTATTAAGGCCCCTATGTTACACTATTTGTGCTTGTTACTCACACGGCACTTGCCATCTATCCTAAGCCCTGATAAACCTCAAACCCTAAACGGTAAACCCTGAATCCGAAACACTAAGACAGGTTTGGGGTTTAGGGATCTAGGGTTTTGGGTTTTTCGGGTTTAGGATTTAGGGTTGAGGGGTTTAGGGTTAAGGGGCAAGAATTTGGCGAATCTGTCTCAACTAAAATGCTACTAGCACCAAGACAGGAGCCTTAATAATCAGGCTTCGTTTAAGGGTTGATCTGAGGCTTTCTATAAGGCTTACTTACTATAAGGGGGTAGTTAGTATAGGGGCCTAAGTTCATGGAATAGGGTTTGTATGGGTAGCTACAACATGTACAATTTAGGGGTTTCCGAAAATAGGGGACCCTAATATAGTACCCTAAATAGTAGGATCCCTATTATAAGGACCCCAAAATAAGGTACCCCTAATACTCGGAAACCCCCATTCAGGGTTCAACACATCAAGACTCAACAAACCCTAGCCTGCACTGGCCATAAACCCTCAAACTCCTTTCAAAAATCCTAAACCCCTAACCCCTAAACCCTCAAACTCCTTTCAAAAACCCTAAACCCCTAACCCCTAAACCTCAAAAACCACGGCAAACCTCTGAAAACCCCAACTCCGAGCACCTGTAGCCCTAGAGCCCCCAAGCCCTGAGGCCCATTCCAACCACCTCCACCCGGGAAAACAACCGAGATTAAAGGAAACTACAGGTGGGGAGTTTAGGGTTTTGGAGTTTAGGGTTTGGGGTTCAGGGTTTAGGGTTTAGGGTTTAGGAAACTACAGGTGGGGGAGTTTAGGGTATGTAGGGCTTCTATTAGGCTTCTATAAGGTATATCGATCTTCTTTAAGGCTCCTATAACGGTAGCTACCCACCTGAGCATGTTTTACACGAGAGTGCCTCCCAAGGGGAGCGGATCCGGAGGTGGGAGGCCTCTGCGATTCAAAAGCCAAGAGATGTCGGCTGTTCTGGTTTAGGGTTTAGGGTTTAGGGTTCAGGGTTTAGGGTTTAGGGTAGAGTTTAGGGTTTAGATGTTGATTGTTCTGAGCTTTGTTGTTGAGGTTGCGGTTGCGGTTGTGTTAGTGGCGGTTGTTGTGGTTCTTCTTGCCCGGTCACCACTCGGCACGTCCGCTAGCATGGTGGCTAGCGCTGTTGTCATCAGCACCTCATCCGCATCCAACCGTTCTTCACATCAACAGAATTCGCCATGTCCGTCAACATCGACCATCTAACAATGATAACCTCTAGGTAAAAAATCTTGTTTACATTATCTCATAACTGTCACCATCAAACGACTGCCTAAACTTAGTTCTCATCGCCATCATCTCGGACGTCTGCATCCCCATTACTACTGTCATCTTTACCATCGGGTATGGAAACCTTTCATAGTCAACGAACAGGCTTGTAGAAGACATCCAATGTTCTGACAAGTTGCAGCAGTGTTATTTGTATTCTCTTCGCATTGTGGGGACCATCGCAGGGGCGAGCATCAGATGGGGTATAGCGTTCCTGTAAATATCCACTGACATGCCGCTCAGTGTTGTTGCTGCTGGTCCTGTTGTTTCATTGAAGAAAGTGTCCTTACTATGCTTCCCACAAGCCTCGGCGCGCCTTGGTGTTACAAGCACATGGGCCCACTCAGACAAACATATCATTAGCATTGCAACTTGAATAGGAATCGGGACCGTTCCGCAGAGCTTTAGGTTATGACAGCAGCATACTGCCCGACAGCTAAGGTTGGTCCCGAAAGGGGTTCCCGTTCAGAGAAGGCTTAGGTTAAAGGAAACTACAGGTGGGGGAGTTTAGGTTTAGGGTTTTAGGGTTTAGGGTTTGGGGTTTAGGGTTTAGGGTTTAGGGGGGAGTTTAGGGTATATAGGGCTTCTATAAGGCTTCTACAAGGTATTTAGACCTTCCATAAGGCTCCTATAACCGTAACTACCTACCTGAAAATGTCTTACTTTAGGATACAACACAGGGCTGAAGAAACCAAACCTGCACACAAGGTCAGGGCGATTGACAACAAGGCGATCCACCCCTTAACCCCAAACCCTGTACTTGGAGGCCCAGGGGACTTAGTAAGTCGGCTATAAGTAGGGTTATAATTGGGGTAACTCCAGTTTGGGTACTTATAAATGTACTTATAACCTACTTACTAAGTCCGCTGGGCCTCCAAGTAGGACCTACGAAAAACGACCGCTCGCCGTAATCTGAGCAGGTACAGAACTACCCTGAACCCTGAACCCTAAACCCGAAACCCCCAAACCCTGAACCCTAGACCCTAAACCCTAAACCCTACAGAACTACCCTAAACCCTGAACCCTAAACACGAAACCCCAAACCTATAATACCATCGGACGTAGGCCCAGGCGGTGAGCCCATCCCTGTCATAACCGTTTGGGGTTTCTGGTTTGGGTTCAGGGTTTACACTGCCGCTGGCACCCGCCTTCTTCGGATCGCGCATGAACATCTTCGAGCCTCAACGATTGCTTGAAGGTGTGGCAAGCGGCTTGTTGAGGAGATGCTGATGGACACAACCCTACTTGCAGGCCCAGGGGACTTAGTAAGTCGGTTATAAGTCGGGTCATACTTGGGGCAACTCCAGATAGGTACTTATAACCTACTTACTAAGTTCACTGGGCCTCCAAATATATCAGAACACAAAGTAAGCACACCATCATTCCCATAGTTTCAGGATTTTGTCCAGCAGCATTATGGGGCATCCCGTGCAGAATTCATAAGCCAAAAGCACGGAGATCACAGCATCCCAGCCTTGCATCCTCGAAGCGTAACCGCACGCAAATGGATCCAAAGTGTGTCTATGCAGGATTTTTCGACTTGCATGGAACGCAAGGTTTCCGCCCGGTTCTCCCCGTGCTTTGGGGTTCACTTGGAGGGTCGGGGGACTAAGTAGGTGGTAATAAGTAGACTCCTAAGTACCCTCAAAGGGATCCTAAATTGGGGGTTATGCTACTTATAACTCTATACAATAACTACTTACTAAGTCCTAAACTCTAAACCCTAATAACAATAACTACTTACTAAGTCCCAGGGGTTCCCTGGCGTTGAGCATTGGGTACTTACTAAGTCCTAAACCCTAAACCTAGACTTTGAAGTAACCAGGGAGAAAAAAGTATAGACTTTTATTTCATAATGTTTCCCTTAAGGAACAGGTCCCAAAAAAAAGTATTCAAGTATGGTACTCCAGAACCCAGAAACCCTAATTACAACAACTGCTTACTAAGTCCCAGGGTTCCCTCGCGTTGAGCACTGGGTCGGGAGCTGGGTGTCGACTGCGACAGAGTGCATTACTTTGAGTCTACTCCCCCAGAGCTGTAGGGTTTAGGGTTTAGGGAATCCACCGTAGAACGCTTCGAATGCTGCAAAATGCAACTCTAGGCAACGCCGATATTCAAATGGCCCCTGAAGCCCGTAAGAGCTAAAAAACACTCCTCAATCCCTGGATTGCTTTAGCCTCGCACTACTTAGGTTCTCACTGCAAGATCTTGCCAGGAGCCGTCGAACTCTGCAATACCACGAAAATATAAAAACACCCTGCAGAAAACATCCCTGATCCCGAAATTACTCAAGCCCTCAATCCCCAAACCCGAAGCCCTATACATATATATATATATATATGTTCAACCCCTATTAACCCCAAGTTGTGAATCCTCGATTCCCAAATCTCCAAAGGGTAAATCTTGTGATGCAGTCAATCCCCCAAAATTCTTACTTGGAGGAGCAGGGGACTTAGTAAGTCGGTTATAAGTAGGGTTATAATAGGGGTAACTCCAGTTAGGGTACTTATAACTCTACTTATAACCTACTTTCTAAGTCCCCTGGACCTCCAAGTAGTCAAGTCCTCAAACCACATTAGGGAGCCCTCTTATACTGTAGTAAAATTGAATAACTGAACAACTAATCCCTTCTGCAACCCCGCAAAAAGCCAACTGTGAAAGCCCTTTACAAACAACATCACGGTAAGCACTTACATATGGGTAGCCAAAGACAAACGTATCCTACCATCATGTGAGTGAAAGATAAGCATTTTGCAGAGGGGAAACCTTGCAATCCCGAAATAACCCCAAACATCTAAAAACATGAACCCGCCCCAACCAACAAAAGGTATTCTACCAATGTGTGGGTTCAAGATTCACAAGTTGCTACGGGGGGTTCTACTTTTTGGATCCCCCTGAACCATAGGCCCCCACCTAACCGTCCAAATTTCTCTAAAGTTCTGAGATTCCAAGGCGAGCTGCTTAGAGTCTTCAGGCGGGAAAGCATCAGCGCGCCGGAAGTCAAAAGAGCCGGGCTGGCGACCTTTCATTGGATTCGGGTTTGGGGTTTAGGGCTTAGGGCTTAGGGTTTAGGGCTGGCGACCTTTTGTTGGATTCGGGTTTAGGGTTTAGGGTTTAGGGTTTAGGGTTTAGGGCTTAGGGTTTAGGGTTTAGGGCTGGCGACCTTTCATTGGATTCGGATTTAGGGTTTAGGGCTTTGGGTTTAGGGTTTAGGGCTGGCGACCTTTCATTGGATTCGGATTTAGGGTTTAGGGCTTAGGGTTTAGGGTTTAGGGCTGGCGACCTTTCATTGGATTCGGGTTTAGGGCCAGTCTTTCTGGGGTTCAAGGCCAGTGTAGGGTTTTAGGGTTCAGGGCCAGTTTTGGGGTTTAGGGGCCAGGTTTAGGGTGTAGGGACCTGTCGATTCTTGGGTGGATGTCGTGCCCACAAGCTTGATGATTCAGTCCACTGCACTAGCTGGATGAGTTGCCGCCCTTCTTGGAGTCCGCAACTTACGGCAGGCGACGTGGGAAGGTCCATGGCAAGAAGACGTCCAAATATCCCCTGCATACCGGCGGTTTCAAGGAAAGCTTCCGTGTCAATGGCAGGCATCGCCCAGGGCCGACCGATGCCAGGCTCAATCACCCATTCTCTGTGCTGTCAATCTCGCCGTACTGCAAGAGTGGAAAGTACTCTGAAGGGACCTCGACAACATGCAATCCCACATTGACAGGATTCCTGTTGTTTCAGACCGTTTGTTTCCGACTGTCTGAGGGGCTTAGGAATTACTGTTGAAGTCTTCTTGAGGTTTAGGGGCTTCGGGACGAAGCTTTCATGGATGAGTGGTTCAGGGCTGATACAGATTGCTATACACTACGAGCTTTGAAATCTGAGGTGAAACCCTAAACCTAAACTCTTTGGGCTTGGGTGTGAGTTGTGACTACATGGCAGATATTACGAGAAGCTTTTTGCCCGTAAACCCTAAATTGCCCCCTTGAAGATTGGCCCAGCCCGTTCTGGAAGGAGATTTTTGCGGCCTGCGGACTTTGGGGTAGGGTCCGCTGGCGGGTCTGGGGCATAGTTTGGTAGAGTGTAACACGCTTTTAATGTTATGTCGAGTGCCTTGATAATAGAAACCCTGATCGTATAGTCTACCCATGGGCTCCATACTAGTTCCTTTTCGTGGTTTTTCTTTAGGAACCAAAAGGTAATCCCCAAAAGGAACTGCCATGGAGCCTACTTGGAGGCCCAGGGGACTTTGTAAGTAGAGTTGTAAGTACCCTAACTGGAGTTAACCCAATTATAACCCTACTTATAACCGGCTTACTTACTAAGTCCCCTGGGCCTCCAAGAAATCGAACTAATAGGGTTTAGGGTTGAGGGTTTGGGGCCTTACAATCGAGTTACTAAGTCCCCTGGGCGTCCAAGTATGGGTAACCATACTGTTTAGGGTAATCCCAAAAGGTAACTACCATGGAGCCCATGGCCCTAAACCCTAAACCCTAAACCCCTAAACCCTAAACCCTGAACCCTAAACCCCTAAACCCTAAACCCCTGAACCCTAAACCCTAAAACCCTAAACCTTACAATTTAGGAAGAGTCTGGTTCGGGCTGTAAGACTGGCCTGCTCACGCTCTGCACTGGCACTTTGGAAAGCTATAGGCTTGGGTCTGATCCTAGGGTTTGGAGTTTAGGGTTTAGTGTTTAGAAGGGTCTAGGCTCCATTGAAGGTCCCTTTTGTGGTTTATGTTTAGGGTCCTATATGGTAAACCCAAGAAGGAACTACAATGGAGACTATAGGTAGGGGGCAGGGGTTGAGGATTGCTGATGGCTCGCCTTCTCGCAGGCTTGCCCCACGATCTGAAGCAAAGGGTTTCGGGGTTAAAGTTTAGTGTGTGGCTTGGAGCCGTAGGGCTTCAGGCATGGAGGTATTTAAAGACCGACATCTGAAGGTAGAGTTTCGAGTGTCGAAATTGTAAACGGATCTATGCTGCGTGCTGTACGTACTGTCACTGAAAAAACTCTATACCTCCAAATCCAAAAGCCCGGACCGTGCATCGCGCCGTCTAACTAACACAAAGCCTTGCCGTCCAACACTGAAGCAGAATCAAACCCTATAAACCTCTTATACTGCAGGAGTTGGGGGTGGAGTCGGGTGGTGGGTGGCGCTACCATAGGGATGGTTCTTGATGAAGGCGTAAGGGGCTGAATGATTTGAGGCCTTCCCCGATGAAACCCGGACCCGGCCCTAAACCCGAACCCCTAAACCCAACCCCCTAAACCCCAGACCCCAACCCCTGAACCCTAAACCCAAACCCCTAAACCCTAAACCCGCCTGACGAGCCGTCCAGCCAAACGGCACGGATCCAGTGTCCAGGTTCCAGAACAGAGGGAGCCTGGCTGGGTTTAGGGTTTAGGGTTTAGGGTTTAGGGTTTAGGGTTTAGGGTTTAGGGTTTAGGGTTTGAGGGAGCCTGGCAGCCCTTGGGTACTTTGGGATCTAAGCCGCTTAGGGGTTTAGGCTTTGAGGGAGGCTGCCCTTTGGCACTTGGGGATCTAAGCCTCTGAGGGGAGGCCTGGCCTTTACGTGCTGATAATTCCGATGGTTAGCGTCTCTATCTCAAAACTCTTAATGTTGACGGTTACTGGTTCCCTGTTGGGGCCAAATTAAACCTGATCATGTTAAATCCTTATTGGCTTGTCTTATATCGCAAATGAAAACTTGCATCCAACAAGCACCCAGGCTAAGGTTCTAGTTCCAGAACTCATAATTTTAAACCCTAAACCCTAAACCCTAAACCCTTGGAGCTTTCGGGATCCAGGTTTACGATGCTCGATTACGGCTGGCTCGGATAGCCTTCACGACACTGCGCGGGGATGTCGACCCTAAATTCTAAACCCTGAACCCTAAAGCCTGAACCCTAAACCCTAAACCCTGAACCCTAAATTCTAAACCCTGAACCCTAAACCCTAAACCCTGAACCCTAAACCCTAAACCGAGGGAGTATTTTCAAACCTTGGGGCTTCCAAGGTATTTTGGGCTTGTAGGGACGTAGGGCTTCGGTTTTCCGGACGTACCTGAACCCCAAATAACCTACCTTTTTTCAGGACTTATATAAGGAACTCATACAAGGGAGCCCTAACAAAAAGAAGGTTTTCTAGGGTCCAGGTAGGGTTTCGGGGGTTTAGGGATTTGGCGGCTTCAGGGTTTTGGGGTTTAAGGCTTAGCGCTTATTCAGAAAAGCTGTGGTTAAAAACCGCCCAAAGCTGGTAGGGGCCAAATTAGGAACTATACTAAGACCTACTTGGAGGCCCAGGGAGATACCCCAACTGTAACCCTACTTACAACCGACTTACTAAGTCCCCTGGAGATGCTTAACGGATTGCATCATAGGGTCTTCATGGGGCTTGCCTGTGGGATGGTTCTTATGCTGTGGCACTTACGAAGGCCTCATCCAGCTGGCTAGGGTTTCAACTGACATTCGCGTGGTTTTAGTTAAAGGGAACTACAGGTGGGGAGTTTAGGGTATATAGGGCTTCGATAAGGCTTCTATAAGGTATATAGACCTTCTATAAGGCTCCTATAACGGTAACTATCCACCTGAAAATGTCCTAGAGCTAGGGTTTCAACCGACGTCCGCGGGGGTTTTAGGGTGACGTAAGGATCTCGCAATGAAGGCCTCAGCCCAAACACGGAAAGGAAGGCCAGCGGTTTCACCTGCGTGGTGATCCCTGCCGCGCTCGTCGAACCAGAACGTGGTCCCGGCGCCCGCGTCGACTTGCTTCCATCAGCCTTCCAGGGACTGTCCCGGAACCCTAAACCCTAAACCCTAAACCTTAAACCCCAAACCCTAAACCTTAAACCCTAAACCCTAAACCCTAAACCCTACTTCCTTCCAGGGACTGTCCCGGCGCCAAGGCGAAGCTCTTGTGCCTGTGCCTTCGCACATCATCTGGCTATAAAGCCTGAGTTGGATTCCGGTCTGGACGGCGACCGTCATGCAGTGCGCCTTGTGGTGGCCCCCTAATCTTTTAAGCCCCAAATGGGGGGTTCTGAAAATAGGGGACCCTAATATAGTACCCTAAAAAATAGGATCCTTAATATAAGGACCCCTAATTTTCGGAAACTCCCAAATGGAGCACGCTGATGGTTGGGTGGTGTTTTGGTCTCCAGTCTAGCGGCCCAAGGGAATGCAGCGGAGACCAAGAGTAACCAAACACAGATTCAACGGGTAATATGTATCTGGTATATGTGGGGTCATGTCCGTTTTCAAGAGGACATTGGTTACTGGGTTTACAAGTAGAGAATTTCGGGAATTGAAGTCTTACATGTGGGTAGTTCTCTAAATTAGGTCCCTTTTTGGGTCCACAACACAGTAGGGCACCCTTATAAAAGGACTCCAGAAAGGGACCCTAATTTAGAGAACTACCCATGTAGAGGTCCAAGATGACAGGCCGTGTTGGTGTCTACGCCCGGGAACATGTTAGCTAAGGCTGCGAGAAGAGAATCACTTGTCTACTTATTGGAGGCCCAGGGGACTTAGTAAGTAGTTATTTTATAGTCATAGTTATTTTTATAGAGTCATAAGTATCATAACCGCAATAAGGATCCCTTTTAAGGTACTTATAAGTCTACTTATTACCCACTTACTAAGTCCTCCGACCCTCCAAGTAGGGTCTGAGGTTTAGGGTTTAGGGTCGCTCCCGATCTCTGCAGGGAAACCCTCTAGGACATTTTCAGGTGGCTAGTTGCCGTTATAGGAGCCTTATAGAAGGTCTATGTACCTTATAGAAGCCTTATAGAGGCCCTATATACCCTAAACTCCCCACCTGTAGTTTCCTTTAAAAACCCGTGCCAGCAACGCAGTGCCAACATTGCCCCCATGGGTGCCGGGACCTTGGAAGAACACATCTCTTTTTGAAGTTTAGGGTTTAGGGTTTAGGGTTTAGGGTTTAAGGTTTAGGGGTTTAGGTTTAGGGGGCCCTAGATAAATATCTCTGGTTGAAGTTTGTCCTGTATAGACCTAAGGGCCAAGAGTCGTACCTCATGAGTGGACATCTGGGCGTAGGATATTCGTTGCAGCTTAGCAGCCTAGTAGCTGAAGGTGTACATGGGGAGTTCCGAAAATAGGGGACCCTAAATTAGTAGGATCCTTCTAATAAGGACCCCAAAATAAGGTACCCCTAATTTTCGCAACTCCCAAATATAGCACCCTAAAAAGTAGGATCCCTATAATAAGGATCCCCAAATAAGGTACCCCTTATTGTCGGAAACTCCCACATGGACGCCTCTGGTATGTAACTCCAAACCTGGCAAGCTCCTAAACCCCTAAAACCCTAAACCCTAAACCCTAAACCCTAAACCCCTACACTCGAGTTGGCCAGGAGGACCCCGGGCCCCAATCGTAGACCGCTAGACTTTAGGGTTTAGGGTTTAGGGTTTAGGGTTTTATTTCTAGGGCCTAGGCCTGGACGAGCCAGCACAAACAAACACCAAACATGTGTGCATATATACCTTCTTGTATAAATAAAAGACTATATATGCATGTGTATAAATAAACGACTACGCATGTATGTGTATCTGTGTACCCACATACAGGCGAGTTTGCAGTGACTGCTATGGTGTTATGGCCGCAGTGCTGTATCAACACAGCTTCCGGGGCCTCCAGTATTCTAGTGCCGGCATGGCGAGGACACGTCTGGAGGGTTCCGAAAATAGGGGACCCTAATATAGTACCCTAAATAATAGGATCCTGATTATAAGGACCCCAAAGTAAAACACCCCCAATTTTCGGAAACTCCCATCTCAAGCGCCATAGAGAAGTCAGCAGTGGGCAAAGTGTGAAGCGGTATTCACCTTCCCCTCCGGCCCAGATCCCCAAAAGCTCAAACGAACAAGCTCCAAACCTAAGACCAAAGCCTCTATACAGGCCCTATACCAACCACAAAACCCTAAGGGTTCATGTACCCAAATAGTATATATTTTACCCCCGACGTACCTGGATGATATACGAACTGCTTTAAGGTCAAAGTAGATGCTATGTGAGTACATGGACCCTTACTTGGAGGCCCAGGGGAGATAGTAAGTAGGTTCTAAGTAGAGTTATAAGTACCCCAACTGGAGTTACCCCCTAGACCTCCAAGTGGGGAAAGGCAACTCCACCGAGCTCCTGGCACCGGTGAAAAACTTCGAGCGCACCACAAAGGCACGATTTCCCTCCTCGTTCGGTCTTAGGGTTTTGGGTTCAGAGACGTTTCGAGTCTCAGGGTTTAGGGTTTAGGGTTCAGGGTCCTCCTGGCTTGGGTGATCGACTTTCTGAGTGTCAGGGTTGGGGGTTACGTCTTCTGCTGAGGGCTCTTCTACTTGGAGGCCCAAGGGACTTAGCAAGTAGGTTAGAAGCAGAGTTACAAGTACCCTAACTGGAGTTACCCCAACTATAACCCTACNNTATAACCGAGTTACTAAGTCCCCTGGGCCTCCAAGTAGACCCTAAACCCTAAACCCTAAACCCTAAACCCCAAACCCTAAATAGAACCCTTATGGTAACTATAAAATAACTACTTACTAAGTCCCCTGGGCCTCCAAGTAGGGGAAGAGCCTCCTTAAAGCTGAGCCTGGGGAGTCCATGAACCACTCCGAGGCTTCAGCACACCGACCCCACCAGTTAATTATAGAGTTTAGGTTTTAGGGGTCTGGGGCTTAAGGTTTAGAGGTTTTTGAAGGCTTTCGGGGTTTAGGTTTCGGGTTTTAGGTTTTTGAGGGCCGAAGTACCCAAAGAGCAGGTAATACTGGAGGACTTACTCATGACCACAGCAACATGGTTGCTAACCAGGGTTCCTTTAAGGGATTTCTTTCAGGGGTTTCTATGGCACAGTATACCTTCTTGTACAACTATTGAGGAACCCTAACCAATAAAACTACTAATCTACCAGGCCCCTACCCAAGAAGACCCTAAACCCTAAACCCTAACGGACCCGAACTCTGCAAGCAACAGAACACACTAAGCACTCTGAGGCGTTTCGAGCAGGGTCTTGCAAGAATCGGCCCCACCGGCAGGCTCAGGGTTTAGGATTTAGGTGAGGGTTTAGGGTTTAGGGTTTAGGATTCAGGGTCTGGGACTACCAGGACCCCACCAGTATGCAGTATGATGGCCTTGTAGAGGTGTTGGGCCATAATTTTACCTACTTTGTGGGGTTTGGGTAAGGTTTAGAGTTGGTCATAGGGTTTAGAGGCTTAGTCCAAGGTTTTGCACCTTTCGCAGCACATGCATAACATACATATCTTGCGATGAACTCATCCACATTTCCGGCACACACACACAGAGGGCGTGCAAACACAAAACATCTGCATAAGTGACTGAATGTGTAATTCATGTGTACTGAAAGGATCATGGGAGTTAGTAAGTAAGGTTATAACTAACGCAACTATACTTATAACCCCCAATGAGGGGACTTATAACCTTACTTACTAAGTCCCGTGATCCTCCAAGTATGCAGT
Source organism: Symbiodinium sp. CCMP2456 (assembly GCA_905221635.1). Classification (NCBI taxonomy): domain Eukaryota; class Dinophyceae; order Suessiales; family Symbiodiniaceae; genus Symbiodinium; species Symbiodinium sp. CCMP2456. The sequence continues at coordinate 15,859 of CAJNDV010028435.1, read as the reverse complement.
TGCGAATGTCCCTAAACCCTAAACCCTAAACCCTAAATCCCTAAACCCCTAAACCCTAAACCCTAAACCCTAAACCCCACTTTATGAAAGCTTTATCGGGTCGCCTTGGGCTCTGATAGCGACGCATTGTCGTCGCTGCTCGTCGTGGCGCTGGAGCTCTCTGCCGCGGTACCTGCCATGATTTCGCTGCTTTTGTTTGTTCTTTTGTTTTTTTTGGGGGGTTCTTAAAATCTGAGCCATTGGGGGGGAGGGCTCCCATTAAGTCTGTTTAACGGCCACTGTACATAGGGCTTGTACTGAGACATGTCTTCTAGTCTCTTAAAAGGTGTTTCATGCTCCAGCAATTGAGTTGAGAACCCCCCAAGTGAGTCAATTCACAAAAAAAGCCCCAGAAATAAGTGCTTACAGGAACATGTACTCAGCCCTATAAACCCTAAAGCCGGAATTCGGAAAGATCTGTGCGCAGGAACTAACTCTAGTGCCCAAAAGCATCCTCTGATTCGTTCGTGCATGTACAACTGAGACCAAATCCCTAAATCCGCAAAACCTCACCCCCAAATTCAAGGAAACTACAGGTGGGGAGTTTAGGGTATATAGGGCTTCGATAAGGTATATAGACCTTCTGCAAGGCTCCGGTAACGGTAACTACCCACCTGAAAATGTCCTAGATAGGCACAGCCTGAAACTGAAAAAGAAGACCCTAATGTAGGAGCCTTATTAATTAGAATGGGGTTTCGGCTACCTTTATAGTACATTCATAATACCTAGCAATGTTCTTGGTAATCATTTAGACCCCTATATTAACAAGGGAAGACTGGACATGTAACAATAAGTGACCATCTCTAGATGGAACCCGCATGGCAAAAGCCTTCAGCGGCAGCAGGAGGAGGATGATATGCAGGACCACCTCCACCAAGGGGCGAGATGTTGGTTCCAGCAATTATAGGTGCTTGACATGGTTAGTTAGGGACCTTAATAATTAGAATAGGGTTTTGGGCCCACTATGTTATAATTATGATAAGGAACCCTTAACATGGTATAGGTAATTATTAAGGCCCCTACATTAGGAAGTGGGCTTGAACCTTCGAGGTTCGAGTTTAGAGCTTTAGGCTTCAGGGCCGGGTCTCAAGACTTTAGGGTTTAGGTGAAAGTGGCGGGGTTTGGGTTTGGGGTTTAGGGTTTAGGGTTTAGGGTTTAGGGTTTAGGGTTCAAGGGGTTACGACTTTAGGGTTCAGGGTGAAAGTGTAGGCCAAGCAAGCTTCTCTGCTAATCCTAAACCCCTCTAAAGCCTAGAGTAGGGCCCTGAATATATTAGAATGGGGTTCTGGGCTCCTTAGTCCTATAACCAGTTTTTGGCCTTGAGGGGCCTGCTCTCAAAATCATAGGGTTCAGGGCTTAGGGAAAAGCATCGTAGTACATACGGTTGATGACATAAATCGTGCATTACCATAATAAGGAAGATACCATAATTCCCATAGGTTAGGGTCCTTAAGGTAATGCAGGATGTATATAATGAACAGCATGGACCCTTCTCCTCCAGGCCCCCTAAACCCTAAACCCGAAACCCTAAACCCTAAACCCTAAACCCTAAACTCCAAACCCTAAACCCTAAACTAAACCCTAAAGCTTTGGAACGCCAAGCCTGAAACTAACAAAACCTAAACTAGGTCCGAGAATCCTTAGGGTTTAGGGGTTATTAGGGTTTAGGGGTTTAGGGGTTTAGGGGGTTAGGGGTTGAGGGTTTAGGGGCTTAGGGGCTTAGGGGTTTAGGGGCTTAGGGGCTTTGGGGTTTTAGGGTTT
>CAJNDV010028424.1:12888-54521 GCA_905221635.1 Symbiodinium sp. CCMP2456 | reverse complement strand
CCAGCAACCAGTCCGAACGGTTTAGGGTTTGGGCTTTAGGGTTTAGGGTTTAGGGGTTTAGGGGTCAGGGTTGAGGGTTTAGGGGTTTAGGGGTTTTGGGGTTTGTGGTTTAGGGTTTAGGGTTTGGGGTTTAGGGTTTAGGTTTGTAGGGAGTTCCTTCAATAAACGTGCCCATAAGGGCATTCCTAGAAGGGTTTCTGTCGGGGTATCTGTGAGGGTTGAACAAGGGACTTGGGCCGGGGGTTTTGATTATGGGGATGAGTAGAGGGTTTTGATCGGGTTTTAATATGGGTTTTCCTGCGGTTTGTTCCGGGTCCTATGATCGGGTTTTGCTTGAGTGCTTTTCGTTTTGGATTTAGGGGTTGAATTTAGTCTTCGGTGCAAGTCGAGGTTCAGTTTAGGGATTGAGGTTTAGAGATTGTTTTCAGGTTTAGAGAGCAGGGTCGGTGGGGTTTAGATAGAGCTTAGAGGCTGAGAGATTAGGGTTCTGATTCCCGGCCGAACTGACGCATGAAGGACTGACATGGTGAGGTACTTAGCTCCCACAGGCACTCCATGGCAATGCATGCACGGGGCGTTTCGGCATGTTCAGGCTACGCAGCCCTTCGTTTTCTTAGCCCAGATGGGCTTCCCAAAGAGGCCAATACCTCTTAACTAAGGAATTTACCTTAAATTATAGGGGCCGGCATGTTAGGGTTTAAGGTATGTTCCTTGATTCTCTTATAGATCCCTTCAAGGAACCCTTAAAGGTACATTCCCTAATTAAGGGGTATTGGCCTGTCTAGTTACGCTGAGTTCCTGATTTCCATGTGGGACTGGGAAGATAAGGCCTCCTCCTTGAACCCTCAACTCTAAACCTGCTTCTCGTTCAGGGTTGGGCCCCTTGCTTGGAGGTTCATGGTCGCTATAAGTGGGGTTATGGGTCTCCTAAATGGATTATAACTATGGTTACCATAGGGTTTAGGGTTTAGGGTAGCTATAAGTGGGGTTATAACCTGGGCAACTGTATTTATACCCCAAATTAGGGGACTTACGACCCTACCAAGTAGTGGTTTGCTGCAGTTATGGACTTTAGACAATCCCTAGACCCTCAACCCTCAAACCTAAACCCGAAACCCTAAACCCTAAACCCTAAACCCTCTAAGCTTTAGACCTGTAAGGGGTTGGCAGTTAGGGAGGTGGGTTTCGGGGCACACGCAACTTCGGATGAGGGCTGCGGGCCTGGTGTCTATAAGCTTAAACCCTGAACCCTAAACCCTGAACCCTAGACCCTTAACCCTAAACCCTGAACCCTAAACCCTAAACCCTGAACCCTAAACCCTGAACCCTGCACCGTAACCCTAAGCCATTAGCACTTGCCTGCAATTTGTGGGTTTCCGAAACAGGGGACCCTAATATAGGACCCTAAATAATAGGATCCTTATAAGCAGGACCCCAAAATAAGGTACCCTAATTTTCGGAAACTCCCATGTGGGTCTGCGAAGTGCATCTGTTCTCCACCCTGAGCCCTGAGCGCTAAAGATTTAACATACTAAGAATAACATAGGGGCCCAAAGAATTATCTATACTATTTTTGGGGTTCCTTACTCTAATTGTAGTACAATATACTCCAAAACCCTATTCTAATTCTTAAGGCCCCTACATTAACCCTAAGCACCAAGAGCTAAACGCTAAATCCTAAGCCATAAGCCGAAGCACCTAAACACCAAATCCCGAGTGTGCCAAACACCTAAACACGAAGCACCTAAAGTAGAAGCCAGAAAGTTGGAACATCATTATCCTCATGCCCTTAAGGTAAAACACAGGGAATCCTAGCACTAATCATCCTAAACCCATGTTCCAACTTTCTGGGGTCCACTATCAACCCTACAGCCTAGGCAATAAATCCTAAACTCTAAAACCCCAAACCCTAAACCAAAAACCCTACACCCTAAAACCCAAACCCTAAGCCCTAAACCCTAAACCCTAAACCTCAAACCCTAAACCCAAAACCCTAAACCCGAAACCCCAAACCCAAACCCTGAAGCCCTTTCAACCACCGGAGTAAAAGCCTCTTCTTCGATGAGCTCATCCTGCAGCATGCCGATGGGCCCGGGAGGATCCCAAGCCGAAACCCTAAACTACCGCTGATGATGTAAATCCTGCAATGCCTTAAGAACTTAAGCACCCTAAACTATGGGAATTAAGGTATATTCCTCACTATGGGTACCAGGATTTGTATCATCAGCCGTAGGGATAGGGGTTCAGAACCCTAGACCTAGATCCTGCGTGCTAAACCCGGGCTTAAAGCCCTGCACCCAAACAAGCCTTGCAACCTGAACTCCTAGACCCTGTGTTGAACCCTAAACCCTAAACCCTAAACCCTCAACCCTAAACCCTAAACCTGCAGCCAAAGCCAAGCAAAACAAGCAACAGAAACACTCAAACCAAGTGCATTGCATGCCTTCCAGAGAACGCCCTAAGCCTGAACATACATTCAAGCACTTCACCCTCAAGACCGACCAGGCAAAGAGGCTTCAAACAGCTCGAAACCAGCACCCCAACCTTCCAAACAAAAGAAGCAACGACCACATCTGACAAATCGCAAGCCCAAAGACACCTCCCCCAACTGTAAAGACCGTGAACCTTGTGAATATTATAAGATCATAACTCAGAATGATATTGCCGAATTAATCATACCAACTACCCTCATATGGCGATACCACTTCACTTTGAACAGAACCTTAAGTCCCTTCTACATTGCTTATGAAAAGTTAGTAATCACCACAAGTCTGTACCACTGCAGAACCCTAACTTAACGAAATCGAACCCCAACCGTCCCCTTGAACCTACACCCTAAGCCCCGAACCCCTAAACCCAAAGCCCTGCACCCTAAACTCTGAACGAATAGAGCATGACAAAACCGAACTCCTAACCTAAAACACCTCAAAACCAGTAGCATTTTAGAGAACTCGAAGCCCTGCAACACCGCACACCCTTAACTTTGCCCAAAACCCTAAACATTAAACCCTAAACTTTGCCCTAAAACCCGAAAGCCTCGAACCGGCGACCTCCAAAAGCTCATCCAGCTCCCTCAGCTGCTCCGCAGCTCTCCGCTTAGCTTCGGCAGAAGCCTCTGCCGAAACTTCGGCTGAGGCTTCAGGCGAGTCCTGACAGAATCGGAAGGGTTCCCTTAAAGGGCTTCTTAGGGTTTAGGGTTTAGGGTTTAGGGTTTAGGGGAAAATGGATCCATGAATCCATAAAGGATCTACAAGGGTTGTTTCGGAGTTTATTGAGATTTAAGATTTAGGGTTTAGGGCTTCGGCCTTAGGCATTTCTACGTGTTTAGTAGTTTACTGTAGGGCTTAAGGGTAGTAAGATGGGACAGTTTGGCCTAGGGTTCCATTTTTTGGGTTTGAGCTGAGGGACTTTGGTCACCCCGAGGGCTCGCGGCTTACCAAACTTCGTACCAAACCCTAAACCATAAACCATAAACCCTAAACCCTAAACCCCTAAACCCCTAAACCCCTAAACCCTAAACCCCTAAACCCCTAAACCCCTAAACCCTAAACCGTAACGCCGGCTCGCTTCGTTCGGTGCTTTCGGATTTTGGGGCTGGCATGGTTGAGGGCTTAGGGTTTAGGGTTTAGGGTTTCGGATTTTGGTTGAGATAGGGGGTCTGGGCCTCCGGCGTTGAGAGCTTTGAGCCACCAGAGGAGCACGTAAAGACTGTCTTAGGAGTTTGGGGCTTAGGGTTTAGAGTTCAGGGTTTAGGCTTTAGTGTTAGGGTCTTTGTAAAGTAATGTCCCTGCCAGGGTTTAGGTTTCAATAGCCTACGCCTGGGTGCTTTAAAACTTTACGGGGCCCTTAGGACTAGGCAGGATGCTTGTCTGTTACACAGAGACTCCAAAACCCCTTCAGTAAGAAATATATACCCTACAAGTCAGACTAAAGGATCACCCTACAATTCATATACAAAGATCCCCAAAGGCTCCATCCACTGCGCAAGAGCTAAGAGTTTAGGACTCAAGGCTTTTTGGAGCACAGGGCTTAGGGAGTATGTAGGGCTTATAGGATTGAGGGCTTAGGGATTGGGTTTAGGGCCTTAGGGCTTATATCCCCATCGAAAGTCTATGGAGCAAGATGTAGAGCACCCATGCGATTCAAACGCCATAAACCCTAAACCCTAAACCCTGAACCCTAAACCCTGAACCATCTGGTCATGAAGGCTTGCGTCAACGTACGATCCCAGGGGATTTGCTTTCCCCGAAACCCTAAACCCTAAACCCTTTCTGAACATGGCAGCCCGGACCCGAATTAACCCCTGACGCAGGCGAAATTGCTATGGCAGGCTTGTTGCCGGATATGTTTCCCTAAGGGTCCATGTGCCCAAATAGTATATACTTCGGCCTTAGAGTAGTCCCTATTTAGGTACTTTGGGGCCAAAGTATATACTATTTGGGTACATGGATCCTTAGGGTTTTGACAACGACGTATGTCAGTATGTCTGGGTATACGTGCACCTCAAACCAAAATCCCACACAGTAAACCTCCCAAACCCTAAACCATAAATCCTAAGCCCTTTAAACCCTACATCTTATTCCACCCCAAACCCTAGGCCCTAAATCCTAAACGAACCCTCTCCTCTTAAAGTCCTCCAGAGTCTTCAACAGCTCCGGCTCTGGTGGAGAGGCCGCCAAGGCGGCCAAGGCTTCGCGATCTGCGACTCCGGCGCCTCGGGGTTTAACGGTTTAGGGTTTAGGGTTTAGGGGTTTCGGGTAACCCTAAACCCTAAACCCTAAAAAAAAAATACCCTAAGGCATGGGATCTCACTACAAGGGTCCGGGAGCCTTAGGGTAGCGGTGCAGGGAAGTAGGGCTCATGGTCTATAGAGTTTTGGATTTGAGGTGGGGTTTAGGGTTAGGGTTTAGGGTTTAGGGTTTAGGGTTTAGGGTTTAGGGTTTGGGGTTTAGGAAATGGAGACTCTTGGGTCTAGGGTTATATCTATAGCAGTCCGGGAGTCTACGTGTCCAATCAGACGCCTTGGGTCTAATATAGGGGCCTTAAGAATTAGAATAAGGTTTTGGGGGCCCATTATACTATAATTATAGTACGGGACCCCCAAAATAGTATTGGTAACCACTTAGGCCCCTACATTATGGTCTATGGGTTTAGTTTTTGTCAGGTGTTGATACAGGGTCACATTTGGTTTGCAATATTAGAGGAGCCTCAATAATTAGAATTGGGTTTTGGTGGGTTCCTTATTGTGAGGATAGTCTACTAGACTATACCCCAGACCCTATTCTGATTATTAAGGCCCCTATATGAATGGCTTCCTTTTCTCGAGATTCCGGAGGGCTCCATGTAGAGTTGTGTAAATGTTTAGATTGAGCGTCACACTGGGCTCTTATAGGGTTCGGGCACCAGGGCCTGAAAAGGGCCTTGGGATGAAGCCATCCGGGATGTGTTTAGGGTTCCGCTGAAGCGGTAAAATGATGTTGATCCCCTTCATTCTCCCCTTTGCGGAGCAAAACTTCGGAAATTTCCTCCACCAGAGCCACAGAAGCCGCCTTGCGGATAACTGAGAAGCCTAAAAATATATAGTTACCACTCCATAGTACAGTCCCCTTTGGCAGCTCCTTGAAAACACCCAGCTCTTAGTCTTTGGGTTTAGGGTTTAGGGTTTAGGGTTTTGGGTTTTCCTTCCTGTCAACTTCGGTCGGCCGAGTCGAGACCCACGCCCTTGCCAGCTGCCCAAAGCACTGAATCCTAAATCCCTTCAGGCTTGAACCGGCTCGTTCCATGGCAGCGATGAAAGTACCCTTAGAAGTATGGGCTCCGTATCTCATATGGTAAAACGTGCCTGGAACGCGGAGGCTCAGTTGGTCCTTACCATAGAAACAGCCCAAGTGCCTCACACCTGTCACAACAATATGACAACATGAAGTTTAGGGTTTAGGGTTTAGTGGCGTCCCCCACAAGGACAATTCAAAACTTCCCCAGGAGCCCTCCTAATGTAAACTCAGCAAAACCTTGATGCAGCCCGTGTGTTCGGTGTCGATTCCAACAGCCCGGAAAAAGAAGATCTACAGTTAGCCTATTAGTGCTACAGTAAAAGACCAACTAGGGCACTAGAACTTATCCCAAAATGGTACCTTGCGTATACCATGACCCTAAACCCTAAACCCTAAACCCTAAACCCTAAACCCTAAACCCTATATGCCCGGACAACCGAGGCAAAGCTCGATTTTCCCTCGTTCTTGAGTGAGGATGCGAGATCATGTAAACAAGTTCATACAAAGGCTTAGGGTTTAGGGTTTAGGGTTTAGGGTTTAGGGTTTAGGGTTTAGGGTTTAGGGTTTAGGGTTTAGGGTTTAGGGTCCATGGTTTGAAGGATCATTTAAACAAGCTCATACAAAGCCAGGGCTCCAGAGCCCTAACACCCTAACACCCTAGATCCTGAATACTAAACCCTAAGCCCTAAGCCCTAGACCCTAAACCCTGAACCCCGGGTTTAGGGTTTAGGGTTTAGGGTTTAGGGCCTAAACTCGGAATCCCTAACCCCTAAATCCCTCAATCCCAAACCCTAAACCCAGCTGACCCTTGAAGGCCCCCCTGAAGAGGCCTCATATAAGCTCCGAAACACAGCTTCGAGCAGAGGCTCCGTTGAGGAGGCGCTGCAACTGGAGCTTGTGAAACTCCTGTGGACTTCCCGAGATTGGGAACGGTTTCGGGCTTAATATATGGTTTTGGGGTTTTGGGTTCAGAGCTTTAGGGCTTAATATAGGGTTCTGGGGTTTTTGGGTTAAGGAGTTTAGGGTTTAGGGTTCAGGGTTTCAAGCTTTAGGGCCCCCTAAACCCTAAACCGTAGCTTAGGGTTCAGGAACACAGGGTTTAGGGCCACCTAAACCCTAAACCCTAAACCGCAGCTTAGGGTTCAGGGCTTTTTTTTTTAGGGCCACCTAAACCCTAAACCCTAAACCGCAGCTTAATGTTCAGGGTTTCAGGGTATAGGGCCCCCTAAACCCTATACCCTAAACCGTAGCTTAGGGTTCAGGGCTTTAGGGTTTAGGGCCACCTAAACCCTAAACCCTAAACCGCAGCTTAGGGTTCAGGGTTTCAGGGTATAGGGCCCCCTAAACCCTATACCCTAAACCGCAGCTTAGGGTTCAGGGCTTTAGGGTTTAGCGCCACCTAAACCCTAAACCCTAAACCGCAGCTTAGGGTTCAGGGTTTCAGGGTATAGGGCCCCCTAAACCCTATACCCTAAACCGCAGCTTAGGGTTCAGGGCTTTAGGGTTTAGGGTCACCTAAACCCTAAACCCTAAACCGCAGCTTAGGGTTCAGGGTTTCAGGGTATAGGGCCCCCTAAACCCTATACCCTAAACCGTAGCATAGGGTTCAGGGTTTTAGGGTTTAGGGTTTAGGGTTTAGGGTTTAGGGTTTAGGGTTTAGGGTTTAGGCTAGGGCCTTGGGTTTCGAAGATGAGCTTTCCTTCCGAAGGGTCCCAGAGTTGCAGCGCTGAGGACTTCAGGGGCTGCGGGGCTCGGGATTAGGCGTAGGGCTTTAGGGCTTTAGGGCTTTAGGGTTTTAGGGTTTCAGGGCTTTAGGGCTTTAGGGCTTTAGGGCTTTAGGGTTTCAGGGTTTCAGGGTTTTAGGGCTTTAGGGCTTTAGGGCTTACTGACTTTAGGGTTACAGGGTTGAGTGCTTTAGGGCTTCGGGTTTTAAGTTTTAGGGCTTTAGGCCTTTAGGGCTTCGGGTTTTAAGATAGGGCTTAGGGCTTTAGGGCTTCAGGGGTTGGGTGCTTCAGGGCTCGGGATTTAGGGCTTTAGGGCTTGGGGTTTTAAGGTTTTGGGCTTTAGGGTTTAGGGTTTTAGGGCTTACTGGCTTTAGGGTTACAGGGTTTTGAGGTTTAGGGCTTTAGGGTTTTAGGGCTTTAGGGCTTTAGGCTTTTAGGGTTTAGGGCTTTAGGGTTTTAGGGTTACCTCAGGGCTCTAGAGTTGAGGCACAGTCAGGCATTATTGGTAAGCCGTACACACGGTTTAGGGTTTCGGGTTAGGGTTTCGGGTTCAGGGTTTAGGGTTTTGGGTTTAGGGTTTAGGGTCTTACACGCTGAACCTGCCTTTGTGTTGCACTGCGTGCTTTCATCGCTTGACGTGCTCGTCAATAAGATGTGAGGCCGAGCAGGGACTCGAATTGCAAGACCCTGACATAAACCCTACGTGCATAAGGCACCCTACACAAGTCTAGTCTAAGAGATCCGCTGAATCGGACCAAATTAGGTACCCCTGTCCAATTTCAAAAGCCCACATAGCCAAGAAGTAAATCCTGCAATCTACACTTTGGCATGGTACATCGTAGTACGCTCTTTAGAACTCTGATGAGAAACCCTAAACCCTCGACCCTGAACCCTAAACCCTGAACCCTACACCCTAAACCCCTAAACCCTAAACCCTAAACCCTAAAACCTAAACCCTAAACCCTAAACCCTCGACACTAAACCCTAAACCCTAAACCCTAATGGTGGCCACAGGTACTTGGAAGCTCAGGGCTGCAGCGGCCTCTTCGATGAGCTCATCCTCCAGAAGCTCGTCGAGTTCTCCTCGGTTCTCTAGGACTAGGGTTTAGGGTCCGGGGGTTTCGGGTTTAGGTTTTGGGGTTTAGGGTTTAGGGTTTGGGGTTTAAGGGTTTAGGGGTTCGGGGTTTTGGGGTTTAGGGTTTGGACGTAGGACTCAGGAACTGGGGTTGCCTTTGGGGTAACTATACCTATAATTCCTTGTCACCGCAATTAAGGTACTTAAAACCTTACTTACGAAGCCCCATGACCCTTCAAGCAGGGGAACAGAAGGTTGACCTTTGGGATTATTCTTGGGATGGTTTAGGGGTGACGGTTCTATCCTAAACCCTAAACCCTAAATCAGAATGCACGAAAAGCTAAAGCACGGTCCCCAGCGACAGGCGTGAGCTTGACTCTGTCGGTTTAGGGTTTAGGGTTTAGAATCTGGTGGGTAAGGTTCGCGGTGTGGCGCGAGGTATACGGCGAGAGATCTGCGGGACTTTGACGCGAGGGACGATCAAGGATTCAAGAAACGGGTATGGAAGCCCGGGGCTCCACTAATTTTTTACGATTACTATTAATTATTACTATTATTACTATCTGAAGAAAAGACAGAAGGTGGAAAAAAATATCTCAACGATTCTTTGGGCCACGGGGTAGGCTGGAGAGAACGGTTCAGGAACTCCAAGCATCTGATAAAAGTGCGGGACGTTTGAGTCGCTGGCCCTCTGACCGAGTGGGTAGGTGGTATACCGCCGGTTCAGGGTTTAGGGTTGTTTTGGGCCGGCAGACTTTTCCACAAAGGATAAAGGATACCTACTCTACCACTCAGAGGACGTCCATCCGAGACTTCTACGGGCTTCGGCTCGAAGGTGGGGTATATATGGTTTCGGACCGTAAACCCAAACCGCTAAAGTATACCCTAAACCCTTTTAACTCCTAAAGTATGCCCTAAACCCTAAAGCCTAAACCGGTGAAAAACCACCCTCCAAACCGTTGAACAACCCCAGCGGATCCCTAAACCTCCGCAGTGCCTGGTCAGGGGCACGAACTCTTAAAGAATGCATCTAGGGTTTAGAGTTTTCAATGTATATAAGGAATAGGGCTTGGATTTTGAATGTACGGGATAGGGTTTAGGGGTTTTGGCTTAGGGCTTAGGGTTCACCGGGACCCTAAACAACCTAGGATTTGTTCGGACCCGTTCTCTTGGTTTCCTGACATGGTGCCTGAAAAAAGTCGGTTCTTTCGGGTTAAGGGTGGGGCTTGGTGGCTTGAGGGGGTGGGGTGTTACATTTAAAAAAATCAGGGTTTAGGGTTTGTTGGCTTTAAGGCATAGGGTGTCTCACGAAGTCTTTGGTTTGGGGGGGCTCGGGGGTTGCAGGCGTCGGCGTCTGCCTTTCATAGGATTTAGGGTTTGGGGTCATTGTAGTTCCTTGTTTTGGTTCAGCCAACTATAAACTAAGGATTGTATAAGGTATCCCCCAACAAGGAACTACAATGGAGACTACAGGTACCCTAAACCCTAAACCCTAAACCCTAAACTTAAACCCTAAACCCTAAACCCTAAACTTAATCCCTAAACCCTAAACCCTAAACCCTAAACCCCAGGTAGGGTCTAGGACCGTTTGGGACCTCGGGATGAACTCTGCGACAGGTCTCTGAGGTACTCCACGGCAGTTTGCTGCGGCGTCCTGGAGTGACGACAACGGTCACGGTTTAGGGTTTAGGGTTTAGGGTTTGGGGTTTAGGGTTTAGGGTTTAGGGAAGGCTAGATGAAAGCTTCCACCACAAGGAACCCCCTTAAATCTGCAGCTCGCTTCTAGAGAGACAGCCCCAAATCCCTGAACCCTACACCCTAAACCCGCGAGTCCCTGAACCTAACTACTTAAAGGATCATGGGACTTGGTAACTAGGGCTGTAAGTAAATTTAACTATACCTATATATCTACTTATACGCCCAATTAAGGTACTTATAACCTTACTTACTAGGTCCCATGAAAATCCGAGGTTATGGATTTGAGAGTAGGCTGCAGGGCTGTCTCGTACCCCAAACCCCACCCCAAAAAACACACTAGCATGTAAGACTCCTGTCGGCTTCCAGAAACTGTGGGCAACGGAGTGCTGTGCCCGAAAGCCGAAAAACTGAACGCCGAAGGCCAACTCTGCAACCTAAACAGGAAGCCCATTAGGGTTTAGGGTTTAGGGTTTCGGGTTTAGGGGCTTAGGGTTCAGGGGCTTAGGGGCTTAGGGCTTAGGGGGTTTAAGGCTTAGGATTTAGGGCCATCCTTCGACCAAAACCCTGCAACCCCGCAACCCCCGCAGCCCTGAACCCCTACCCTAAGGGTCCATGTACCCAAATAGAATATACTTCGGCCTTAAAGTAGTCCCTTTTTGTAGGTACTTTGGGGCCAAAGTATATACTACTTGGGTACATGGACTCTAAACCCTAAACCCTAAACCCTAAACCCTACACCCCTAAACCCTAAACCTTTAGGGTTCAGAGCAGTTCAGTTCAATACTATTTGGGCACATGGACCCTTACCTTAAGAACCCAAAACCTACTTTTTTGTAGGGTCCCTATAAACCCCATATTCGGGTTTATACTAAGAACATACAAAAAAGTGGGTTTTGGGTTCTTAAGGTAGGGCCACAACCGGCCTGGAAGCATGATACCGTGCCGGCCGCCGCCATGCCACACCTAACTCGGGAGGCCAGATCTGGGGTTCAGGGTTTAGGGTTTTTTTTCTTTTAGGGTGTAGGGTTTAAGGTTTAGGGATGTGGGGTTAAGGGTTTCGGTTTTTTCTTTGGGGTTTAGGGTTTAGGGTTTTTGGATGTGGGGTTAAGGGTTTAGGCTTTTTTTTCTTTAGGGTGTAGGGTTTAGGGATGTGGGGTTAAGGGTTTCAGGCTTTTTTCTTTAAGGGTTTAGGGTTTAGGGTTTAGGGATGTGGGGTTAAGGGTTTCGGCTTTTTTCTTTAAGGGTTTAGGGTTTAGGGTTTAGGGATCTGGGGTTCAGGGCTTGGGCTTTTTTTCTTTAGGGTTTAGGGTTTAGGGATCTGGGGTTAAGGGTTTCAAGTTTTTTCTTAAGGGTTTAGGGTTTCAGGTTTTTTTAATGGTTTAGGATTCAAGGTTGTTCTAAAGGGTTTAGGGTCTAGGGTTTTTCGTAAAGGGTTTAGGATTCAAGGTTTATTTTAAAGGATTTAGGGTCTAGGGTTTTCTCTAATGGTTTAGGATTCAAGGTTTGTTTTTACAAAGGGTTTTGGGTTTAGGGTTCTTAATTAAGGGGTTTAGGGTTGAAGGTTTGTTTTTTACAAAGGGTTTTGGGTTTAGAGTTTCTTTTCGAAAAGGGTTTAGGATTCAAGGTTTGTTTTTGCAAAGGGTTTAGGGTCTAGGGTTTTTTCGTGAGGGTTTAGGACTCAAGGTTTGTTTTTACAAAGGGTTTTGGGTTTAGGGTTCTTTCTTAAAGAGTTTAGGATTCAGTGGTTAGGATTTAGGGTTTAGGGTTTAGAGTGTGAAGGCATTCGTAGATGTTATTCTTACAGGGTTCAGGATTCAAGGATTAAAAAAGGGGTTTAGGATTTAGGGCTTAGGGGACTGTGGCAGTCGTAGATGTGATACTCCAGTATCACCATAAAACTCTGAAGCTCCATCCCCAAAGCACCAGAAGCACTGGGACAGCGAAACATCGGGGCCTTAAAAAGCGAGGACCTTACGAGTCCGGGAGAAAGGATTGTAGCAAGTCATGTGGAAACCCTATACCCTAAAACCCTAAACCCTAAACCCTAAACCCCTAAACCCTAAACCCTAAACCCTAAATCCTTCGAACTCATCTGGGTACTTGGGGCCTGCTCAGGTTTCGATTTTGGGATGTGTTCGGAACTGTCCTTCAGGTTGGGGTTTAGGGTGTAGGGTTTAGGGGTTTAGGGTTTAGGGGCTTTGGGGTTTAGGGGTTTAGGGCTGGGCTCTTGTTGACGTCAAGTTGCCAAGCTTGGGTCATTTGCAGTGCAGCCAAATCTGTAGGTTTGGCATTACTACAAGAGGGTTACTCCGGGCTTAGACATGCTTAGCGAACGGCGGCAGGTCTCGCCGTACTTGCATTGGGAGGGGTAAGAAGCGAAGCAGACAAAGGGAACCATGATCGAATCTCGTTTCTCAAAGCGTCATGGTGATTCTGAGCAGGCTACAATGCTTCCTCGACAACTAGATTCTGTCCGATGGTCAATCTCACTGCCGGCGTTGCTCTCGCTACGAAAGGTGATCAGCGTGGTCCTTGCCATTCCCAGAGCTCTCCTCCTAAGGCTCCATGTACCCATATAGTAGATACTTAGGCCTTAAAGGAGTCCCTATATAGGCACTTTAAGTATCTACTATAAAGGTACATGGAGCCTTTGGGTCCAATAAACCCTCAACAAATTTTGCCCTGCTCCCGCTGACACCTTAAACCTTGGCAGCCAGGCTGCGATCGCATCTCTTCGACCACGTCTTCAGGCCCTTAGCATCTCACTACGGGGCCCAGAAGAACTAGGCAAGGATTCTTCAGTGTTCTGCATCACCCAAAGGGTCCTAGGTACTGTTATGGGGGATACTTTCCCAAATCATGATAACAATTCCTAATATAGAGACCCTACATTCTACTATATAAGTACTTTGGACCCTTTGGGTCATCCATTTGGGCTTGATGAAAGCGAATCCGGGGTTGGTGTAGACTGATTGTGCAAATAGGCATTTGGAATATTCTCCTGGTGCATTAGGGTTTAGGGGTTATGGCTTAAGGAAACTTGCAGTGGGCGTCGAGTTGTCACAGACCTAATTCCTACATCCACCAGGAGCTTTCGGCTTCGAGATGTTCAATGAGTGTTTGGGGTTTAACGGTTTAGGGTTTAGGGTTCAGGGTTCAGGGTTGAGGGTTTAGGGTTCAGGGTTCAGGGTTCAGGGTTCAGGTTCAGGGTTCATGCCCTGACCCGTAAGCCCTAAACCCTGAACCCTAAACCCTAAACCCTAAACCCTAAACCCTGAACCCTAAACCCTGGACCCTAAGCCCTAAACCCTGAACCCTAAACCCTAAACCCTAGAATCACGAAAAAAACACTGAAACCACAAACTCACAAAGCTAACCTGCTCCGAAATCTGAAGCCCCTAAAGCCTCCAGCCATAAACTTAACTGTTCTGAACCCGAAGGGTTTTAGGGTTTAGGGTTGATGGTTTAGGGGTTTAGGGCTTTTAGGGTTTAGGGTTTAGGGTCCAGGGTTTAGGGTGCATGTACCCAAGTAGTATATACTTTGGCCCCAAAGTGCCTAAATAGGGACTACTTTAAGGCCGAAGTATATACTATTTGGGCACATGGAGCCTTAGGGGAACTAAAAAGCTCCCCCAAGACTCGAAACTCAAACCGCCAATGTAGGGGCCTTCATAGTTAGAGTAGGGTTTTGGGGTATATTATACTGTTATTATCATGCGGCACCCCCCAAAATAGTATAGGTAATCATTGAGGCTCCTACATCCACACACAAAGACCCCTAAACCCTAAACCCTAAACCCTAAACCCTGAACCCTAAACCCTAAACCCTAACCCCCCGGTATTGCCGGGAGGCCCTGGATCGCAGCGCCGGAAGCAGCCGCTGGGAGAGTCGAAGCATCGACACTTCCGGCGCTGAGGCTGAGATCTTGGGTCTTATTTTAAGGTCTAGGGGTTTAGGGTTTAGGGTTTAGGGTTCAGGGTTTAGGGTTTAGGGTTCAGGGTTTAGGGTTTAGGGGATTCGGGACGGGGCTTGGGGTTTGGGGTTAGGGGTTTAGGGTTTAGGGTTTTAGGGTTTAGGGTTTAGGGTTTAGGGTATTCGGGGACTACCTAGACCCTAAAGAACCTACCTTTTTGAGGACTTATATAAGGAAATCATAATAGGGAACTAAAAAGGTAGGTCCTTTAGGCTCCAGGTAGGGATTAGGGATTCGGGACTAGGTCTTAAGGTTTAGGGAT
The DNA here is from genome assembly GCA_905221635.1 of Symbiodinium sp. CCMP2456. Classification (NCBI taxonomy): domain Eukaryota; class Dinophyceae; order Suessiales; family Symbiodiniaceae; genus Symbiodinium; species Symbiodinium sp. CCMP2456. Next base: position 40,014 of record CAJNDV010028424.1, on the reverse strand, counting down.
TAGGGTATCGGGTTTAGGGTTTAGGGTTTAGGGTTTAGGGTTTAGGGATTGTGGTTTGGGGTTCAGGGCTCAGGGTTTGGGGTGAAGGGATAAGGGTCCAGGCCTAGACAATCTGCTACTTTACGCTGAATATAACCTAAGCTTAGGCCTCAAGGTTCAACCTCAAGGGATGAAAGATAACTTCTACAGTAGCTATACAAAGGACATGCAAGAGTAGTTGCATCACTACGGATCACTTCCAAGAGTTATATCCCCCAGAACCGTCGACTGGCTTCGTCGGGGTGAAGGTTTACGGCCTAGGGGTTACCGTTGCGGGGTTGGGGGCTCGGTCAAGCGCAAGCATCCTGACAGGTGTCTGAGAAACGCGTAGAACATGAAACTTTGAGCCAGATTTCGCAGCGAGTCGCAGCCCTCTTGCCCGTTCCCTACGAGGGTTCAGGGCTTTGGGTTTGGGATTTCGTACACAAAAACCATCTGGCAAAGGTTGCTCCAAAAGCTCCAGTTCAGCCCTCAACCCTAAACCCTAAACCCCTAAACCCTCCTGCAGCCGAATACCAAAGCCCCTAGCCCCAAACCGCCGAAGCAGCAACCTCAATCCGGAAAAACAATGCCCACGAAACGTACTGTACGGGTGGTTTTGTTCATGGGGTAGTACAGATATCTTCATACTTAGAATTTCAGAATATTCTTTGGGTTTGGCATCGAACAAGTAGGGCTATAGGGACTATATGACATTATCAGGAGTTTTTGTAATTAATGATTTTGTAAAAAAATATCTCTTCAAAACTCTGTAAAACCTTAGAAGGCTCCTTTTTATCCCTAAGCACTACTCCCTAAACCCCAAACCCTTAACCCCATTAAAGCGAATACTTTTAGCAGTTCTTCAGACCCGGGTTTCCATGAGTTCCTGTAGGGGACGTAACAATTAGAATAGGGTTTAGGGTTTAGGGTTTAGGGTTTAGGGTTTAGGGTTTAGGGTTTAGGGTTTAGGGTTTAGGGTTTAGGTTTATAGTATAATCATAAGAAGGCACTCTAACAGCAATATTGGTAATTATTGAGGCTTCTATATCAAACCCAAAAAACCCAGAGCCCCGTAGAACCCTTTTAGCCCCCGGCAAAACCCCTTTTTGCAGTACCTATGTCTCCATTGTAGTTCCTTCTTTGGTTTAACCAAACCCTAAACCCTAAACCCTAAATCCAACGTATCTCCAAAAAGGAACTACATGGGAGACTATAGGTATCCCCACAACCGAACCCTCAAAGGCGAGTTACCCTCCAAACCCGAAGCAGCCGTTTAAAGACCCGTAGTGTAGGGGCCTGCATAATTAGAATAGGGTTTTGGGGTCCATTACACCAGATTTACAAAAAGGAGCCCCCAAAAAAGTATTGGTAATCATTTCGGCTTCCATAGTACAGAAAACTCTTAAGTAGCTAACTGCATAAAACCGTGTCAACAAGAGGAGACGCCTTGACGAAACGCTTTTTAAAACAAAAACCGAAACCTTGACCCTAACACCCTAAAGCAATAAACCCTAAACCCCTAAACCCTGACACTGAAGCCGCACATCATCTGACGCCGGCACCGTCAAACAGTCTTGCTCCCGCTTGGCGGAGGGCGTGAGAGCCTGGTCTAATTAGGGTGTAGGGTTTATGGTTTAGGGCTTTGTAGGGATTTTACTGAGATGTTACAGGGTTTGATGGGTATTGTGTGGGGGTGTAACGGCTTGGCGACATTTTTGTAGAATTCATTGGCGATTAAGGCTTTATGGGATGCTATCGGGCTTCCATGGTTTTAGCCAGTGTCCTGATAACCTGGTTTAGGGTATAATAAGGTTTAGGAATTTGGGCTTTTAAGGCATCATGTTACGGTAGCGTACAAGTACCTCCGGCTAGGATTGGTAGCTCTCCATCTCACATGGGGCACCATGAAGCTGAGTGCCATGGTTGGGATGACGAGTTATAACAAGGAGGACGGGGTTTGGCATAAGGATAGGTTCAGAGTGAAGGGTCTCAGAAGGTTTAGGCATGTGGAAGGTATGTGGAAACCCTAAACCCTAAACCCGGAACGTGCAGGGGATGAGAGGCTGATGAACCAAGTTTTGACGATGAAGAGCTCGAGGAGTAGTATCTTGAACTAGCCAGAAACCGTTTAGGGTTTAGGGCCTGAAATCCAAAGCTTGAGCCCTACAGCATAGCACTAGCAGGCTTCGCAGTGCTTCTGACGGGGATGTGCTTCCGACCACCATTGATTTCATGTGGGGCCCAAGAGGTTTGAGAGTCAAACTTGGGGATCAACATGGGTAGTTGTCGAAATTAGGGTCCCTTTTGGGGTACCCTAAATAATAGGTGCCGTATTATAATAAGGACCCAAAAAGGGACCATAATTTTGACAACCACCCACATAGAAAGACGGATCGGGGCGCAACCTAGACCCGGCCCCGCCATAATCGTTTCGACAAAGAGGCCTTCTTCCGGACCATAATTTTATCGCACTGTACAGTGACAGGCGATAATGCTATTGGGTTTGGGGGCCACGTGAGAGCATGTAACAAATTTCTCCGCACTGCGGTCGCGGAGGTCCTCCAATGCTGAATAATAAAATCCACTCTGTCTCTTTTTGGGAGTTTCCGAAAAGAAGGGGTACCTTATTTGGGGCTCCTTATAAAAATACGGATCCTACTATTTAGGGTGCTTTGTTAGGGTCCCCTATTTTCGGAAACCTCTATATATGTTGACAGCTCCCAAGGTCCACCAGAACATTTCCCGATTCCGCAGACTTGTACTGCACCCCTCTCGGCTCATGCCAGGTCCTCGCGCTTCAGCAGCCGGAACAACTAAAGCCCTAAACCCTGAACTGTGTTTCGGTCTAGGGGTTAAAGCTTAAGGGTTGAGGGTTTAGGGTTCAAAAGCTTGACGGCGAATTTACAGACATTCCCCTTCCAAGAAAGGAAATATATGTATGGCGGCTCAAGATTTAGTGCTTTGGGGTTGAATCTGCCAGATCACAAACCACCAAACCGGAAACCCGGAAAGCACCCACCGGGGTCAAGGCATCAATGATGCCCACTCGTATACCTCAGACAGAGAAGGTGACCAAGGTATTAAAGTTGAGATTGCAGCTTGAGGCTTAGAAGGTTTCATGACGTCTTGGTATACGGCTTTACCAGGGCTGTGTCAAGGTTTAGGTTGCCGACCATGATCCACGTTAACACCAAGGTGAACTTGCTCCGGAACCTCACGCAAGTGTGTGCCTACCTGTAGCTACTCCGCATCGACGCGCCCTTGTCTGGGTGTCTGAAGGTTTTCAGGGAGAAAGAGTCCACCTCATGATTACTCCCTCAACCGTAAACTCCTTCATGATTGATATAGGTGCCTTACTAATAAGAATAGGGTTTGGGGGTTGGCAATTATTCAAGCCCCTATGTTCCCCATGATACCTCAGCCCGAAGACTGCACCTGGAGCCCTCAAAACCGAGCTTCAGGCGTCCGCCCCAAAACAACAAACCCGACACCACCTCTGCACCCTAAGGGGTTTAGGGGTTTGGGGTTTAGGGTTTAGGGTTTAGGGCTAAGCCCAAAGCCAAAATCCCAAGACCCTACATCGAAGACCCCTCGCGCAATAAAGACCATAAAAAAACAAGCAGGAACCGGTATTTAAATCTCAAACAAATATCCACCCCACCTCCCAGTTCCTGAACCCTAAACCCTAAACCCTAAACCCTAAACCCTAAACCCTAAACCCTAGAAAAGCCCGCAAGCTCTCAGGCTGTTCGAACACCAGGCATAGATAGCAAAACCAGGCCAAGGCATGTTACAAAGCATTTGGTCTCAAAGGTCCCACGGGTTTGGGCTTGGTTTGGGGTTTGGGGTTTAGGGTTTTGGGATTACTTAGGGTTTGGGTTTGGTTCGAGGTTTGGGGTTTAGGGTTTTGGGATTACTTAGGGTTTGGGTTTGGTTTGAGTTTGGGGTTTAGGGTTTTGGGATTACTTAGGGTTTGGGGCTTCGGGTTTAGGGTTTAGGGGCTTGGGGAGTGCGATAAGTATAGAGACCTACTACCACCACCACCACTACTACTACTACTACTACTACTACTACTACTGACTTAGGCTCCTCGATAAGCCACTTCACCCTAAATCCTTCATCCTAAGCCCTCTGCGAACCTTAAACTTTGGGCCATCGGATTGCACGAAATGAGACCTGTTAAGGATCAGCGAAACCCTACTTAGGAAGCCCATATATCCCCCCTCCCGCTGCTGCGCAAACCCATCTCATACAGAACGGAACTCGACTTCAAACGGATAGCAAGATCTTCGCGGAAAGAAGCCCAAACTAGGCCCCACAAACCCCTGAACCCGACACGCTGAACCCCTCAAGCCTCAAAGAAGCCTTTCAAAATAGAAGCCTTACAGAATGCGTAGGCAAACTCGGATAAGAGCCCATCACATAGCGCAAAACGAACCCCACCCTAGGAGCTTAATCCCCTAAACCCTAAACCCCAAGAACCCTCAACGTACACCCTAAGAACCCCAAACCGCACACGGAAGGGGCCCGAGGCTGCTACAGAGCTCGTTCTTCAGGATTCGCATCACGGCAGAGCGCCAATCTGAGACCAGAGTTTGTCTCCGGGTTCCGGGGTTTAGGGTTAAGGGTTAGGGTGCTTAGTGTCTCGGGTTAGGGTTGGGGGGCGCAGAACTTTGGGTTCAGGGTTAGGGGGCTTAAGGTTTAAGCCTAGGGTTCAGGGTTCAAAGGCTTTGGGTTTAGGGTTCCGGGGTTTCGATTGTAGAGGTGTGAAGCGGCGTGAAGGTTAAGGACTCGGGGGAAGGGGGGGGGGGGGTTCTCAGGATCAAAGGCTCAGGCATAAAACCCTAAACCCTAAAACCCTAAAGCCCTAAAAACCCTTAATCCTAAAACCCTAAAACCCTAAAACCCTAGAGCCCTGAAGCCCTAAAGCCCTACAAACCCTAAATCCTAAAACACCCAAACCCTAAAGCCCTAGAGCCCTAAAGCTCTGAAACCCTCAAACCCCCTCAGATTTGGGGACTCTGCCACCTCAGCCCATTGGCCTGATCAAAGCATTCCGAAGCTGGGCTCTAGGCTTAGGGTTTAGGGTTTAGGGTTTAGGGTTTAGGGTTTAGGGATTACCTTAAGAACCCAAAACCCACTTTTTTGTAGGTTCGTATTATAAACCCTAATATGGGATTTATAGGGACCCTACAAAAAAAGTAGGTTTGGGCTGGGGTTCTTAAGGTAGGGTTTGACCGCTTGAACTTCGGGGTTGGAGTTCAGGCTTTGCTGCTTGAGCTTCAGATCTTGCCAACGCAGAAGCCTTAACAATTAGAACAGGGCTTTGGGGTATGTTGCACTATAACTATAACAGGGAACCCTTAAAATAATATAGGTAATTATTGACGCCCCTATGTTAGTGTTGCTAGTTCTCTCGACCCTATATTGGGCAAGCGTCTGCGGCGAGGCATTGCGGAAACTGCGGCTCAGGGTCGCGATGAAGGTGCCTCGCACGATTTCAGGGCTTCAGCGTTGGAGGGTTTACCGCTTAAGGGGTTTAGGGGTATAAGGGTATAAGGGTTGAAAGGGGCTTCGGGTTTAAGGTTTAGGGGTTTAGGTGTTCCTAAACCCTAAACCCTAAACCTAAACCCTAAACCTAAACCCTAAACCCTAAAACCCTAAACCCTAAACCCGTAAGCGTCCCGGGACAGGGGCAGAGTTTAGGCCGAAGGGCTGTGGTGCATGGGCGTCCCATGGGCCCCCTAAGCCCTAAACCCTAAACCCCTAAACCCTAAGCCCTAAGCCCTAAGCCCTAAACCCTATACCCTAAACGAGCAGTCCTTTGGACTTCGACAGCAAAAACACGGACTGCGGCGACTCTGGGAGAAGATCAAAGCCCAAAGCCCTAATGGAAAACGGTACGGAATAATCTTAATGGGGCTTTCGGGACATATGTCTTGCTACGGCCACAAAAGGAATAGAACGTGATATCATTCATGATCGGGGTAGCCGCTTTCCTAACTAAGGTCCTATGAAGAAGGCGACCCCGACATGAGAAGAGCTGAGGGCTGCTACTGGGGGGCCTCAAACAAGACGAGTCCTTATCGGGGTCTGAATAATTAGAATAGGTTTGGGCTCCTTTATCGTATAGTTATAATAAGGAGCCCTAAGGAATCATATTGGTAAGTATTTAGCCTAAATACTATTTAGGCTTCGATATTACTGCCTAAAAATCTGACAAGCTGCAACCTAAGTTACGCCCACAAGCCCTCACTTTACTGAACCCTGAAACCTTGAACCCTAAACATTACTCAACATTGCGAACTCGCACCCGGACCGCAACTAAGCTAAGCCTCACAACATCCTGACACCCTAGATAAACCTACGGAACCTCAGTTAAAGGACACTTCAGGTGGGGAGTTTAGGGTATATAAGGTTTCTATAAGGCTTCTATAAGGTATATAAACCTTCTAGAAGGCACCTATAACTGCAACTACACACCTGAAAATGTCCTAGACTCAGACAGACCCTAAACCGCGAAGGAATCCTTGTAGAACCCCAGCCCCGAAGCCTGAGCACCCTAAAACCCAAAACCCTAATGTAGAGGCCTAAATAATTAGAATCAGGTTTTGGACTTGACTATGTTATACTATAAATGTAATAAAGGACCCCCCCAAAAAAAAACAAAAAATGTATTGGTAGATATTTAGGCCCCTATTTTACCGAGACACTGTGGGGCTCTAAACCCTCAGCAGCCCTCCGTAAACCCTGAACCCTAAACCCTGCACCCCGAAAGCCTAGCAGGTAAACCCCTAAACCCCTAAACCCTAAACCCTAAACCCTAAACCCCTAAAACCTGAAGCCCTAAGCCCTAAAGCCTCCTAGACCCTGAGCACCCCTCTGATTGCAACAAGGGAACGAGAGTGCTCCTCAAAGTTAGCCACACCGAGCTCCGGAGAGGACCCTGGTGCCAGGATTTACGGTTTCGGGTTTCGGGTTCAGGGTTCAGGGTTGAGGGTTACGGGTTCAGGTTTTAGGGTTTAGGGTTTAGGGCTTCGTGTTTAGGGTTTAGGTGTGTAGGGTTTAAGGTTTAGGGTTTAAATTGTAGGGTTTAGGGTTTCGGGTTTAGGGTTCAGGGTTTAGGTGTTAAGGGGTTTAGGGATTACTCTGTTCTTGTAACGGAGTTTCGTTCAGGCTACCATAACAGGGATACATGATAATTAGTAGGGTTTCCTTGTTATGGTAACTAAAGCTAAATCCCTGACAAGAACCCAGTTTAGGGATCAGGGTTTTGGGGCTTAGGGTTTTGCTTGGGTTGTAAGGCTTGGCGCTTAGGGCTCGGGGTTTAGGGTTTGCGGATGTCTGAACAAGCATGAGCAACAAGTAGCAATCTACCGCGCCATCTGTATATATTCTGATGACTCATGTTTTGTATGCCCCAAAGCCCTGTGCTGATCTAGGTTCCCCAGTAGCCCCTTAATGATAAGGGTACCCTTTTTTCTACTATTTGGCTTTATCAAGGGAACCCAAAAAACAAAGGGCAAAAGGGTACTAGGGGAACTCGTGATGATTATTTAGAACCCTGTAATGAGTGTCTAGAGCTTAAGGCTGCGATGCACGGGTTCTGAGGAGTTTGGAATTCTGGGGCGGTTTAAGTCAAGCGCTTTGCGAGCAGGCTCGAGATTCTCGACAGCTTGGAGTTTATGCCTGGAGTCTGTGCAAGGGTTTAGGGTTTAGGGTTTAGGGTTTAGGGTTTAGGGTTAGGTGCTCTGATTTTCAGGGGAAGGCTTTGGGTTGCGGGGCTTGGGCTAGAAGGGCCCCAGGCAGATAGATGCGGGCTTTGGGATTTACGGCTCAGCTTGGCGTGCCTGGTGGGTACTGCATGTCCCAAATGCCAAAGCTCAGCACCAGGACATCGGGCCTCAAACCAGGAAAGCTAAGAACGTGCGACTGCGACACCGACTAGCAGAAATGGACGCTGCAAGCACTCTTGCAGTAGCGGCACCAGCAGCAGCAACAGTCTGCCACTACCACTACTACATGGACTACTACTACTGCTGTGGCCTTATACCCTAACCCACTACATCGAAGTCTCCTAAACCCATAAACCCTTGAACTCCTTCAACCCTGAACCCTTCAACTCCTAAACTCCAGAAACCCCTAGACACCGTAAATCCTAAACAACCCTAAAGTAGGAAACCCGAAATAAATCCCAAAACCCTAAAGTACGAAACCCAAACCCCTAAAGTACTAAACCCTGACCCCTAAAGTACTAAACCCTAACCCCTAAACCTGTCTTCTGGGCACTGCACATCGGCTCCTCTAGAGCAGCAAGGGATGCGAGGTCAAAAGCCGGCTCCCAGGTAAAGGTCTTCAACCTCGTTGGGGGCGGGGCCCTTTTAAGGGCTCCTCGCTCAGGGTTTGGTGTTTTGGTTTGAGCCACCAAATCCGAAGCCCGGATTCCAAAGTCCCACTATCAACATCTCGAGACTCTAAACCGTCCATACTCCTGTGAAGAGACCCTGACGAAACCCCAGATACTCCTGCTCCTGCTAGGTTCCGCGAGTCCAAGATAGGAGCCTCCGACCTAGGGTTTAGGGTTTAGGGGTTGATGGTGTTGGATTTCTGGGTTATGTTGTTTAGGGTTTCAGGCTTTGGAGTTTAGGGCTTCAGGATCTGCAGCAGAAGCCCAAAAGTTGGAAACCCAATAGCCTCAATCCTGAAGAGTAATGAAAACGGAATCCCAGCACTCATTGTCCTGAATCAGGTTTCCAACTTTTTGGGGCTTACCATAACCCTAAACCCTAAACCCTAAAGCCTAAACCCATGACCCTAAACCCTAACCCATGATTTCCAGGTAGGGTTTTAGGGCGAAGTCCAGCCTGTAGATCCCCCCCCTAAACCCTAAACCCTAAACCCTAAATCCTAAACCCTAAACCCTAAACCCTAAACCCTAAACCCTAAACCATTAAGGCCCCCATAGTTTAGGTCCAAGTCCAGCCTGTAGGACAGACGGAGATCTCCCGGCGCTGCAGGCAGCCAGCGAGCCGCTGCCTGGATTCGGCCTTGAAGGGCTTCGACGAAGCAAGAGACTCCTATTAAGGGTTTAGGGTTTCGGGTTTAGGGTTGAGGGTTTAGGGTTTAGGGTTTAGGATTTAGGGTTTAGGATTTAGGATTTAGGGTGTAGGGTTTAGGGTTTAGGGAAAGCCCTTAATTGAGAGGAAATATGATACTTTAAAGTATGGAGGGGCTCCTTCTTCACGATGATTTAAGGGTTTATTGCTGAATTAAGGGGTTTTCGAGTCTCTCAGAGCTCGAATAGAGGGGTCACAATAATGAAAACAGGGCTTTGGGTCATCTTTAAACTCGGCTTATCATTCATAAGGAATCGTGCTCTTCCTCAGTTTCCGACCCCGTATCATGTTCAGACGGCTACATCGGGTCTTGCAGGCTTACTCAGAGGTGCTTTTTGTAGCGCAGGGCTTCAAGGCGTTTTACTGCCCCTTAAGCTCAAGGCTCTTGGTCCAGGGCATCGCAATTTTGAGTTTTGGGGTTTTCGGGTTTCCATGATTTTAAGCTGTTAAGTGTCGAGGTCTAAGGGTTTGGAGTTTGGATTTGCGTGAGGCTCTTGGTAGTCATTCTGCGTCGGATTCTCAAGAATTTCGCAGAGACATGTCCAGTGCATTTTACAGTAAGTGGACATGTTTCGCCTTTCTACTAGGTTCCTGTGAGATTAATGATAAGAATCTCTGATACCTTGGTTTCATTGACGATGATGGTGAAGATGATGTTGACGACGATGATGGTGATGGTGACTATGATGGCAATAATGACGGCTATCGTACGAGTTCCTGCTATCAATATACTAGATTCTTACTAGAACAGACTGCAGGTTCGTGTCAATGCTATGCCCTGAACCACTTCTGTCAGTATCATTCTTGGTAACTCTTGCCGAACAAAAATACCGAACTGCCAAAGGGAACTGCAACCTAGATGGCAGAAAGCCCCGTGTCCTGATTGCCCTGTGCCCCGAGGTCCAGCTAAAATCCCAAACTATAAGACCCTGAGCCCTTTAAACCCCCAGTTCTCGCCGGTTTAGATTTCGGGTTTAGGGTTCACCCCAAATCCTGGAGTTGGAGTACCAAATCCCCAAACTCCAGGATGAGCTTAGCCTGGTCCAGCTACCGCAGCTGGCAAAATAAAATCGAAGCCGCCACCTGGGCTGCTAGGGAGGGCAGCCCGGGTCTTGAGCCCTAAACCCTAAACCCAAACCCTCAAACCCTAAACCCTAAACCCTAAACCTTAAACCCTAAACCCTAAAACCCCGAATCCGAAGCCTCCCTTGAAACCCTAAAACCCACCCCTCCCTAAACCATAAACCCAAAGTTCTTGAGGGCTACAGCTCCCTGGGGCCTGAGGGTTTTAGGGTTTAGGATTGAGGTCTTTTGGTTTGGGGTCGCTGGAACTTACGTACGGCTTGGCTCTTCATCATTGTTAAAAGTTTAGGATATAAGGTTTTGGGTTCAGGTTTGGGGTTTATTAGTCTCTCAGGTCACTCGTTTGCAAACCCTGCCGTCTATCCAAAACCACAGAATTTTGGAACTGGAAGCCTAAACCATACCGAAACAGAAACTCCTTGCCGCTTCACTGCTTCTGTCGTGCCGAAAGGTTTCCGGCTTTACCTTAAGCAAAAAATCTTGCAACCCCCAAAACAAACAATAGACCCCAAATCCAAATGCTTGAATCTAAAACTTCCCCTAAATACCTTCAAACCACATCTCCGGCGAAGGGCACTTCTCGCGATTAGTTGGTGGGCGGCGCTCCAGAGAAACGCAATTCTCGGTGTAGTTGGCCGAGTGACCTTTGCTTTGGGCTTCCCTGCGGGTCCATGTGCCCGTTTAGTATAATGAGTATAATTACACAGTGTCCCTAAAGCTACCGCAACTCCTGTAATGCGAAAGTACAGGTACATGCAGGGTACGAAGATGTCAGTTAGGGACTTCAAGCATGTCAGTATCTATGAAACCTCCCAGACACTCGACCCTATACCGTACTTTCAACCGACAACGCAATCGTGGAGGAGTCTGTCCACCAAGGTCTGTTCACCTTCCTTCTGGGCCCGAGTTTCGTAGATTACTGGTAACAGCGTATCCCCAGTTGAAGTGACTACAGCAGCGTCTGTAGGCTGCCTTGTCATCCGTTAAAGCCCTACACAGCTTCATCTTGCTCTGCCCAAGCGACCTGGGTGAATCGTGTCCACGCTGCCATTGAGCAGCGAGACAAAGTCGAAAAAGACCTGGCAGTTCGGGTTCACATTATGACAAAATCACGAACCGAACAGTGGGAAACCTAAGAGCAAAGTAGGTTCAAGCGTCCGGAACCGAGATCTCAGGCGAAAACCAACTCTCCCCTAACCCAACGCCAACCAACAACAGCGCGGAGCTTACGAATTGGGGAATACTACTCATGGGTGCTCTGAAACCCTCATTAAACCCAAAACCTCTCAACCCCTTTCCACCAAACCCTGTAGGTACCTCGTGGTTAAACCCTGGCGTAGCCGAAACCCTGCATGATTCTGCATCTGTTGTACTTCACCAACAACAGACGCGCAATCGTTCAACATGAGTCTCTATCAGACTTCATGACTGCTTCCGTTCCATACTGTGATACATACACACATACATACATACATACATACATACATACATACATACATTCATTACATTACATTACATTACATTACATTACATTACATTACATTACATTACATTACATTACATTACATTACATTATACATTACATTACATTACATTACTTTACTTTACTTTACTTTACTTTACTTTACTTAACTTTAACTTTAACTTTACTTTACACTACATTACATTAACGGTGACGTTTACGTTTACGTTTACATTTACATTACGTTGCATCACATTACATTACGTTACATTGCATTACATTCCATTCCATTCCATGCCATTCCTATCCATACATACATACATACATACATGCATGCATGCATGCATGCATGCATGCATGCCTGCATGCATACATATGTACATACGTGCATGCATACATACATACATACATACATACATACACACATACATTACATGTGTACATACATACATACATCCATACATCCATACATCCATACATCCATACATACATACACTACTACATTACATTACATCCCATTACATTATAATTACATTACATTACATTACATTACATTACATTACATTACATTACATTACATTACATTACATTTACATTTACATTTACATTTACATTTACATTACATTACATTACATTACATTACATTACATTACATTACATTACATTACATTGAATTACATTACATTACATGCATTACATTACCGTACATTACATTGCACTACACTACATTACATTACTTACATCCATGCATGCATGCATGCATGCGTGGGTACATACATACATACACACATACCTACGTATGCATGTGTATGCATGTATGCATGTATGTATGTATGTATGTATGTATGTATGCAAACAGGTTTTAAAAGAACCCACGAACCCGAATCACTCTGTAACTGCACTGCTCGCATGCCTCAAGTCCGAAACCAAGAAATCCTGAATCGCCCTAAACTCTAATCAATAAGCCCTGAAGCATACTCCCGAGACCCTAAGCCTTACCAACTGCAACCCCAAAAAAACCCTAAACCATAAACCCTAGAACTGCTAGGCCCAAAACCAGAGTCCCAAGACTGGCGAAGCGGCCGCTCGAGCTAGGGAATCTCCAAAGAAGGCGAGCCAATGCACTGGAGGCCTGCTCAAATTCCGACCAGGGTTTACGGTTTTAGAGTTTAGGGTTTAGAGTTTAGGGTTTAGGGTTTAGGGTTTAGGGCTTTAGGGCGTCAAGATACTCCATATATAGTATGAAATCTTCGGGTATAAGGGCTTCTGTGAATGTGTAGGGTTAGGGGTTAGGGCTAAGGTTGTTTCTGTGTTGGGAATTATAAGGGTTTCCGTAACGGTAGGTTATAGGGTTTCGGGCTTGGGGTTTAGGGTTTGCTGGAGTCGTGCTGTCAGGTGTCAGGGTTAGGGTATGTATTTCGGGATCATAAGGAATGAAGCAAGACACTATAATGCAACAGAGTGCAGTAAATACTAATTCAATGTAAAATACTGAATAAAAACTGCGACGATAATAAAACCAAGCATGGATGGGATACCATGGTATATAACAACACAATAACATAAATGGCAAGATGGGGGAAGTTCAAGCAAGATAACACAGATTAAGATAAGATACAATAGCGGGTTGCGATAAGATAAGATGATGGTATGAGAAATAACAACCTAGTATATCATATTCCTGTACATCTAGTTGAGCAAATAAAAAAGAACTGTATTACATGAAGAGAGAGTGAGAGGACGGCATGTCTGCATGTGTAGGTACTTATGTATGCGCGTATGTATGTGTAAGTATATATATATATATATGTGTGTGTGTATGTATGCATGTATGTATGATGTATGTATGAATGTATGTATGAATGTATGTATGAATGTATGTATGAATGTATGTATGTATGTATGTTTGTATGTATGTGCGTATGTGTTCACGTATGTATGCATGTATGTATGTATGTATGTATGTATGTATGTATGTATGTGTATGTATGTGTATGTGTGTATGTACGTATGTATGTATGTACGTATGTATGTACGTGCGTACGTATGTATGCTTGCATGTATGTAGGTATGCATGTATGCGTGCATGCATGTGTGAATGTCTGCCTGTGTCTCTGTATGCGCGTGTATGTAGGTATGTACGTATATAAATATGTAGAGATTTCTAGTCTGCTTCTTTTGTTTAAAGTGTGTGTGTGTGTGTGTGTTTGTAAATATGTTTGTACATATGTATATGTCACAGATGTATATAATTCACAGATCTCCAGACAAACAGACATGGCAAAGTGCTAATTGGGACTGGGGTTGGGGCTTTCTGAGCAGGGTTTCCGGTTTCGGCTCTGGGGATGTGCTGCAATTATCTCAACACGAAATGGCTGTTACTGTAGATGCATCATAAAACCGAATCCGAAAACCTACGCTCACCTGAAACCCAAACCCTGAGTTGTAAACCCCAAAGAGCCCCGGGTTCCTGTAAAAATGCCGATCCTTCGGTAGCTCCGGTAAAAAAGTAGAGTACCCGGTAGTTCCGGTAAACAAGTAGACTCCCCTTTATAAGGAACTCCCGCTTCATTAGAGAACTGCCTGCTTGCGAACTTCCCAGAGACTCTAATACCCCTTAATTAAGGAATATACCTTTAATTATAGTAGGATCCCTGACCCTAAACCCTAAACCCTAAACCCTAAACCCTAAACCCTAAACCCTATTCCTGAATTAAGGGGTATTGGAGTCTCTGGGTTGAGCATGGGCCTCTCTGCTAGGCAGCCAAGCGCCGGCTGCAGCAGCGGCCCCTGGCTCTGCTAGATCTTGATATTATATGGGTTTAGGGTTTAGGGTTTAAGGTTTAGGGTTTAGGGTTTAGGGTTTCTTTTGGGGTTCTTTTTACAAGGGTGCCGTACTATATTGGGAACCCAAAATGGGACCCTAATTTAGAGAACAAACCATATGCACTTCCTGACTGTCACACAGTCACCACAAGCACTGATCTAATGTGGACTTGAGATTTGGAGGTTTCCGTTCGTTCATCTGAACCAAAGTGTCCATGATCCATAGAATCAGGTCACCGGACTGCATTGCATGTCAAACTTGACCTGCTGGCGCATCTTCTTGGATTCATGAACAGGGTAGTCTGCATGTCGGGCATTCAAGATACAAGGCGCTGCTTACCCCTTGCCTCTGCCTGCTAGTTTTCGCCGGCCAAAAGTCAGGACCATGGCGACGTTGTTGTTGTGGTTGCCGACGACGACGATGGTGATGATGATGGCGATGGCTATGATTGACGTCGACTATGACGATGCCGATGATGATGACGATGATGATGATAGCGATGCCCAGAGGTCATTGACAAATGTGTAATAAAACCCACAGACACACACACACACACACACACTCACTCACTCACTGACTCACTCACCAGCAATAGCACTCTCTCTCTCTCTCTCATCCACTCACTCTCCCGCGCTCTCTCTCTCTCTCTCTCACATACACGTACGCACTGAACCACACGATTTCGGCGTAAGGCCCCAGTAAAACCCTGGCAGAACAACGTTCCTCTCAACAATCTGGACGCACAACCAAAACACATCAGAACACAACTTGCCGCTTCTTCCCTGAAAGCCATAATTTATCAGAACAAACTTATGTAGTATTGTTCAATTAATAAGCGGTTCTTTTCGAACCTCTCAAAAATAAACCCTGAACTCTAAACCCTGACTCTAAACCTATTGTAGGGGCCTCAACTGCCTGTAGTAATTTTCTGGGGGTTCCTTATTATGATTATACGATAAAGGACCCCAAAACCCTATTCTAAGTATTCAGGCCTTTAAACCCTGCGCTCTAAACCTAAACCTTAAACCCTAAACCCTAAACCCTGAACCCAACCTCTGGCGCCCTCTCGGGGAATTGCCGGAGGCTTGGAAGCTCCAAGAAGCAGCAGTGAAGGAACCCAACGAGGAAGAGCCCGAAACCTCTGGGGAGTAGGATATAGGGTTTAGGGTTTAGGGAAAGGGGCCTGAATAATCAGAATAGGGTTTGGGGGTATATTATACTATGGATTATAACAAGGAAATTTCGGGTTGGGGGATTAGGATCTTGGGTTTAGGCTTCAGGGGTTTAGGGTTGAGGGTCTAGGGTTTAGGCTTTGGGGTTGAGGGTTTGGGGTTTAGGGGGTTTACGGTTTGCAGTTTCAGTCTCTAGAGGGTTGAGGAGAAGCTTTACAATGAGCTTAGTAGCTATGTTGGCTTTGCGTTTTTTTTCAAAAGGTTTCGGATTCAGGATGCTTAATGGCTTAAGGTAGGCGCCTTAATAACTAGAAATTAGAATAGGGTTTTGGGGTTCTACTTCGCAATGACAGCAGCCTACTTGTCCAGCACCCTTGGGAACTAAAGGTCAACCTTTGGGAGCATAGTGGGATTATATACAGTTTAGTGTTTAGGGTGTAGGGCCTACCCCAAAAAAGTTAAAGGCTACCCTCTAGTACTAGGGCAGCAATCGTAGGCATCAAACCCTAAACCCTAAACACCCTAAAACCCTAAACCCTAAACCCTAAAACCCTAAACCCTAAACCCTAAAACCCTAAACCCCATAAAGTTTATCCTGCTTACACTGTCCCCTGATCTTCCATGTTCAGGGTTAGGGTTTGGGGTTTAGGGGACCTGGCTAGACTCTCTTAATCTTCCATGTGGGGAGCCCGGAATGATGGTTTCAAGTCTCTGAGACATATTCTGGCTTGAAGTAAACTTGCGCAGCCCCGGACATGGATCCCTAAACCCTAAACCCTAAACCCTAAACCCTAAACCCTAAACCCCTCTGCGACTGCGGCTTCCGGTTTCAGGATTGGTGCGGAGAGTTTTGGGGGATCACGGCCCCTAAACCCTAAACCCTAAACCGTATAGAGCATGAAAAGACTGCATACTTTGAACTGTGGCCAGCTATATGTGGGTTTCCGAAAACAGGGGACCCTACTCTAGTACCCTAAATAGTAGGATCCTTATTATAAGGACCCCGAGATAAGGTACCCCTTGTTTTCGGAAACTCCCATATGCCTACGAAACCTCCTAATGGGCTACCTAGAACACCAGACATGGCCTTAATAACTCGCAAATCGTCCCTGGACTTAAAGAGACCCTACAGCCTGAAGGCCTAGAACGGATCCTCGAATCAAAGGGCACATGGTATAGTCAAGGGTAGAACAAAACCTGGATCCTGAGACAAATCCTGATGGCCGATGTATCTACATCATATATATATATATATATATATATAACCCTAAACCCTAAACCCGTACTTTGGCCTTTTTCAAAGCGGGTTCTCATCTAGTGACTTGAGAAGGCAGCATGTGCCAGGTGCTGCATGGACACTTCTAGCAGCTCCTCACTATGTGGTATGGGGGTTGAAGCTGAGCCGCTCATAAGGGTTTAGGGTTTAGGGTTAGGGTTTAGGGTTAGGGTTTAGGGTTTAGGGTTTCGGGTTTCGGGTTTAGGGTTTAGGGTTTACTACCCTGCTAAAACTATAACTCCTAGCACCCCGAATATCAAAAAGGCTACTCCCAAAAAGGAATAGAGCTATGAAGTGACTCTAAAGTTCAACCAAGTTGAGGGTTGGGGAAGTACAGTAAAAGCCCAAAACTTGGAAACCCAATAGCCTCAATCCTTTAGAGTTATGTATACGGAATCCCAGCACTGATTGGCCTTAATCCGGTTTCCAACTTTTTGGGGTTTACTCCAAGGGCTTGGGGTTTAGGGTTAGGTTTTGTCCTAATTCTTAGACCCACAGGGAGAGGGGACCCTAAACCCTAAACCCTGAACCCTAAACCCTAAACCCTAAACCCGGGACTAGGATTTCAGAGTTTCAAAATTGTTCGACTTGCCGCCTTTGGTACGTGGAGCTTCTTCTTTGTCTCGCCTACTTGGACCACACCTTGCCAGAACCAGATAACTGAACCTTAAACCGCCTAAACCCTAAACCCGAAAACCCTAAACCCCACAACCCTCAACCCTGAAACCCTAAAACCGAAGCTAAAATGTCTGGTTTCCCACCGCTTTCAGAAATCTGGGGTCGCCAAAACCCAAGTCCTAAATCCCTGGCTGTCTGCAAAGTTTCCTGCCAAGCGGCTGAGCGCCGCCACCAGAAGCCAACACGCCATGCAACATCGTCGTAGGGTTGAAGCAACTTTCTGGCTCGGGCTCTTGTGTGCCACACTTCCAGGGCTTCGTGCTGCGGGTTTGCAAAGGGTTTAGGGTTTAGGAGGGTTCAGGATCTTCCGAGAATTTAGGGTTTAGACGGAGTTGGTGATCAGGAATGGAGGTGCCCAGTTCAATTTTGAGCTTTAGGGTCTAGGGGTTTAGGCAGATTCGAAATTTCATTCTTTTGGGGCAGACCTAAACCCTAAACCACTAAGCCGTAAACCCCTAAACCTAAACCTCCAAACCCAAAGCCCCCTATGCACCTGAAGCAGGTGCGCAGAGTTTACCAAAACCTGTGATCCAGATCCCGGCTTGCTGAGGTGGGACCGACCCCTCAGGGGCCATGTACCTTGGGTTCAGGGTTCAGGGTTTAGGGGTACTTGCTTGTGCGTGAAAGTCCTGACACAAATACAAATAAGTATATATATATATATATACACAAATATGCATTTTTACATACATATAGATCGATAGATAGATAAATAGATAGACAGATGGATAGAGAAGGAGAGAGAGAGAGTTACGTGAGGGTCAAAGCTATACATATATACACATGCTATTGACTGCTTTTTTGGCTACATGGATCCTTAGGGGATCTCCCTCAATCTACGGCAGCACAGTGCGCGTTGTGAGCACAGTTCCCTCAGCCATTGAATGCTAAAGGCTGCAAAAGCATGGACTCCTAAGCTAATGTAGGGGCCTTAATAATTAGAATAGGGTTCTGGGGTTCCATGTTATGATCATAATATGATATACCCCAAAACCCTATTCTAATCATCAAGGCCCCTATATTACTGCTGCAGAGCCAAGGGCGGCGCAGGGCAGAAACTTAAACTTACGAGAGTGTATGAGATTAGGGTTTAGGGTTTAGGGTTCAGGGTTTAGAATTTAGGGATTTCTTGCAAGATTCTTCATCTTTGGAAACTAGGCCAACAACGGGGCAAAGGTGGCGTGTGGAATCCGCCAGACCCTAATATAGGGGCCTTAATAAGTAGAATAGGGTTTGGGGGTACCTTTTACTATAATTATAATAAGGAGCCCCCAGAACCCTATTCCTGCTAAAGGCCCTACATTATACCTGAAGCCCTAAGCTTATTGGCTAATTGCAGACGGATGTATTGCATCCTAGAGCACCCGTGCCTCAGGATTTAGGGAATGGCGCTTCATGCAGTATTTTGGACCGAACTTCTTGAATCCTGTTGGTGCTTTGTATAAGGCCATATAGACCTGGGGTCAGTCCAACAAAGGTGCACATCAACAAAATAACTCCTAGTTGCTAAACCCGTTTTGTCTGGGCACATCCCATGACAACCCCACATCCTCGGACCCAAAAAGTAGACCATAGACATAGAGCCCTACACACCCAAATCCTGAACCCTAGAACATAAACCCTTAAAGCCTTAGCCCTGAACCCTAGAATCCCTGGAGCCCTAAAGCCCTAGAACGAAATCCATTTCGTGCGGGCCCTTTCCCGGACGTCTTGGCGCCCCGACGGCCACCGCGCTGGACAAAGAACGTCCGGTCGTTGAAGAGAAAGTTCCCTCTTTCATAGATGCCTGGTGCATATTGTATCATGGTGGTTGACGTCATGTTGTACTATGTCATATTGTAAATATTCATATTGTAGCATGGTGCATTCTGCTCTTTTTATGTTGCATTAAAACTTGCTATACTACAGGATACAAGGTTGTATTATGGCATAGTCCATCATCTTTTGTTGTGAGACATTGCACTGTACGAACTTGTGATATGTTTGTCATACTCTGCTACATTATACTACCTTACATTATTACATCATATCGGGTAATGTTCGGTTTTACTATAACGGTTTTGTTCTATTATACTGTGATATTCTATCCTATTCTAGTATGACATGGTCTGTTACATTTCTTACAAAAAAATATTGTATTAACGTGTTAATGTACATTATTTCGTAAAATTTTATAATAGTGTATCACCATATGTCTCTTTTTGTGCATTAGATGTTACTCTACTAGATCATGCTATATTAGTATGCATTACATTACATTACAGTACTTGATATCACATCATATTGTATGCGATAATATACTATATTCTATTTTACGTTATGCTACAATTTTATCAGGCTCTATTATAACATTTCACTTGCGATTGTGCTTGATATGTTGCGTTATGTCATGTCACATGCTCTATGCTAGTCGTTTCTAATATATTCTGGTACATAAAAATCGGAGTACATCACAACATGTCATATTGTGCTGGGTTTATCATATTTTAGCATATTGTACTTTAATGTTGTCTTCTTCATCGTATGCTGTTCTGTTACATGACATTATATAACATACTGCTTCAATATATCATATCGGGGATGGAGTTTAGGGCCTTGGATTCACGAATCGAAGTTCCTGGTTTGCTCTGCAGGACCGAGGTGTGCAACCCGCCAGATGTTTCGGCATGAATCAAAGCAGCGAAGCAATATTTGGAGTAGGGTTTGGGAAGGAATATTATACTAAGTATACTCTAGAACCCTAAACAATAGCATTTATCGGTTTACTCCGCTAAACTATTTGGGAGGTCTTGGCGGATCAAGTAGTTTTGGAGCTTCGAATGTTCAGCATGATCAGTGAATCACCGTTGTGGAACTCTACAGAGCTGATCTGTGGAACTCTACAGAGTTGATCTGTGGAACTCTACAGAGCTGATCTGCGTAGTTAAGGTTTAGGGTTTAGGGTTTAGGGTTTAGGGTTTAGGGCTTAGATTACTTACATACGCACCTTTGGACACCTACAGAAAGAGTTGTCAGCATGGCTCGACGGCTCTTGATGACAGCACTAGTTTAGGGTTTAGGGTTTAGGGTTTAGGGCTTAGATTACATACGCACCTTTGGACACCTACAGAAAGAGTTGTCAGCATGGCTCGACGGCTCTTGATGACAGCACTAGTTTAGGGTTTAGGGTTTAGGGTTAATCCAGAAGCCAGGATCATTCTGAATCGCACATCTGAACCCTGAATCCTGAACTGTAGATAGCAAAGCCCGCATTGCTGAACGAATATTTGGGCGCTTTATAACTAGAATAGGGTTTTAGGGTCCTGTCTAGTAAAATTATAATAGAGAACCCGCAAAATATATAGGTAATTATTAAGGCCCCTATCTTATCCAGAAGAGCCTAGAATCTAACCTAGGCATCTACTTGTAGTGGCGTTTTTCAAAGTTAGAAGAGGCTTCGGGGCTTTGTTGTACTACATAAGCAGAATAAGGAACCCTAATTAAGGAACACGATTGGAATGTATTCAGGGTTTAGGGTTAAGGGGTTTAGGGTTTAGGGTTTAGGGTTCAGCCTTTTTTATTAGCTAAAATGCAAGAAGCAGGTTCTCGCACAAAAAAACAACTGCATGCGAGAAGTGC
The DNA here is from genome assembly GCA_905221635.1 of Symbiodinium sp. CCMP2456. NCBI lineage: Eukaryota > Dinophyceae > Suessiales > Symbiodiniaceae > Symbiodinium > Symbiodinium sp. CCMP2456. Next base: position 18,761 of record CAJNDV010028424.1, on the reverse strand, counting down.
CGAAAAAAAAACCCCAAACCCTGAACCCGCCCGGCGCGCGCCGACTTGGCTCGTGGAAGATCTCCAAAAACCCTACACCCTAATTAAACCTATAAGAACCTATAAGCCCTAAACCTTAAACCCTATAAACTATAAACCCTAAGCCCTATAAACCATAAACCATATATAACCCTAAACCCTATAAATCTTGAACCCACATAGATTACCAGCTCATGGGACAGAATCATCACCTTTTGCCCTGCATTTCAACCCGCAGCCCACACCCTGCGCTCCGGCTGCAAAACCCTGAAGCACGCAAACCGCCGATCCCTCAACATCTCTATGTCTACCCCCAATCCAGAAACTTCTCAAACTTCAGACCCCTATAAGACATCCAAACAAGGACCGGAAATCCACTCTCAACACTAAAACCTAACTCTGGAGAGCCCTAATCTTAAACCGAAACCCTAAAACTTCCGAACCCTAAACCCGAAATCCTACAACTTCCAAACCTTCCCTTCCTTAGAACAACATCAGCCGGGCCGTTCAGATCCGCTGTGCCGTTCTCATCACCGCCGACGACCTTGAGCGAATTCCAAAGCTTGCTGTTTGTGACAACAGGGGAGTCTTCCGGCCTAGCAGTTTCCCTAAGGGTTCAAAGGACCCAATAATTAGGTACTTAGGCTTCGGATAGTAGTTATGTAGGTTACTATTGGGGAGAGTATATGATTATTAGGTACTTGGACCCTTGGGGTTTAAGAACAGGGCCATCCCTAAACCCCAAACCCTAAACCCTAAACCCTAAACCCTAAACCCTAAACCCCAGGATTCACAGTTTAAGGTCGACTGTAAGGCTTTAGGTTCGTTTCTTGGGCTTCAGGGGCTTAAGGTATGGGTCTTAAGGCGCTTGTCGTGAAGAGTCCTGATCAGAGTTCAGTTTTTGAGGCTCGGGTTCGGGATGTTACGGTAATAGGCTTATGGCCCCGACGGCGGTCACGGAAACGTAGCGCTTTGCGGGAATATGATGCTTCATGCAGCGATAGATCTTGGTGCGTTTGGAAATTTCGGGACGGAGCTCGGCGCGCCAGAAATCGTCAACAAATCCTGTCCTTTGCAAGACCCGAAACTCTGAATTCCGACCTTACCGCAAGACATTCAGAAAAGAACCCTCAACCTCCAACCAGCCCAAGGCCCCGCACGCGAAGGTAGCCGCCGCCGCAGGGGTAGCCCGACGGAAGCCTAGATGGTACCGGTTGTGGGTTTAGGGTTTGTTAATAATCAACTGTGGGAACTGAGTCATGTACTTGGACTAAGCTGTTCAGAAACCAACCGGGAAAAAGTATATATTTTCTTGGGTTAGTTGTATAATATTAGGAACCAATACCCAAACAAAGTAAAAGAGGATACTACTGAACATCCTAGTAGAGGGCTCAATGCGAACCCTAAGCACACACAGTCTCAAACCGCCCTGCACTTCTGAGCTTCGGACAGCTTGATGCTGTCTGTGCCGTTCTCCATGCCCGAGCCATTGAAAGTCAAGCCACACCGCTCACCTGGGGAGTAGTTAAAGGAAACTGCAGGTGGGGAGTTTAGGGTTCCTTTAAGGGTTTCTAGGGTTCCTTTAAGGGGTCCTTTAAGGGTTTTGGGGTTTAGGGTTTAGGGATTAGGGAACTACAGGTGGGGAGTTTAGGGTATAATACAGGGCTTCTATAAGGCTTGTATAAGGTATATAGACCTTCCTTCTATAAGGCTCCCATAACGGTACTTACCCACCTGAAAATGTCCTAGAAGCAGGAAGCTCAAAGGGTCACTACATTCAGGCTTCGCGGGTTTAGGGTTTAGGGTTTAGGGTTTAGGGTTAAGGGTTTAGGGTTTAGGGGCTTCGCGGTGTTTTCGCCACGGCAATTCTCAAACCCACTTTATCGAGAGCTCTGTACTGAGATTTTCGGAACTGAAGAGGGGTTCCAGGGTTCCCTGGACACTTGGGTAGGAATGTTACAGAACAGTGCATGATTATGGGTTTAGGGTTTAGGGTTTAGGGTTTAGGGTTTCGGATTATGCCTTGGGTTCGTTTCGGTTTGAAAAGATGCCTTTGTACAAGAAATTCGCCGTACTGTGGAATGGTCAGACGATTGAAGCAATTGAATTAATTGGCAGACGCTGCAATGAAGTGCCGGCTTTTGCTTGGCTACTATATCTTCATACTATGGGATCGTGGCTATAAAGTATAGGTTTCTCAAGATAAGGGTACTACGTTCTATCTAGGCAGTAAACTGATGACCAGATGCTCTTCTGCAAGCTGAACTTTCGTGTTCAGGGCTTGGGGTTCAAAGCAGGGCTATTTCAAGCCCGAACTCTAGATGATTAGCCTTTACTTGCTCGTGTCGGGGTTCGTCGCTCCCGATCAGGGCGTAATACCCCAATCCCCACCGCTCAGAACACTGCAGCCTTATAACCCAGTTGCCGAATGCCGGGGAGGGCTCCGGGTTTAGGATACTTTTGTTGCAGATTGGCATTCCGGATTCTTGCCCGGCGCATGTCAGACAGGTGATTCCCTGCCTGGGAAATATTTAGTAGGATGTCAAAGTGGGAATATAAATACCCCCATTTCCCTTACCGTGGTTCTGCCCCAGCTTAACACCCGATTCCTATGCCCCATCATTCAACACCCTGAACCCAGCTTAAAACCCATGAACCCTCAACCCTCAACCGTAACCAAGGCACCCAAAGAGCATGTCCTCGCATAGCGAAGCTTCTCGACGCCCTTCACGACCAGGATGCCGACCTCTTGAATCAGAGCGCATTTTCGTATAGAGGGTCTCCATGATGTTGAAGATGTACTTTAGTGTTTAGTTGTTTTAAAGTGTGTGTTTAGGGTTTAGGGTTAAGGTATGGTTATTTGGGAAACTCTGAGGAGATACTCAACTATTCAGAATTGTAGGCTACGCAACTTTAAGGCTTTACAGGGTGCCAAGCCTTCCGTTGTGAAGCCAGGGCCCTGAACAGCAACCTCTTCGACACAGGTCGAAACACGCATGGATTCCCAAAGTCATGGAATGCTCTGGAGGCAATTTGACATGGGTTGTTGAAGGACCCTGATGTGACCACGCCGTCGATGATGATCTTGATGGTGGTGTTGATGCTGATGATGCTGCTGATGGTGATGTCGATGACGACCATGACGATGATGGCGAAGAAGATCATGGTGATGACGATGCTGATGATGATAATGGTGGTGGTGATGATAATTATGATGATGATGGAGGCCAAGCCCGAGAACCCTGAGCCTAAACTCAAGACCCCACGTCTCTACGATTCTACGCCATAAGCTTCAGCAGCATCCTTCCAGAACCAGGAAAAGAAACTTGTAAGGAGACTGTTCTTCCCAGAGACTCCAATATCCCTTAATTAAGGAATATATCTTAATTCATATTAAGGTTCTGCGTCCCTGATTGACTGAGGCATTGAACTGGCGAATGGCCTAAACCTCTTTTTGAACTAGGGCTGTGCTCAGGTTTTACACAAAGCCACTGAGCAGAGCCCCAAACCCTGAACCCCTAAACTCCTGAAAGCAATGAGTAGGAGGAACTCCGACACACGAACAAGACCCTAAACTGCAATGCCAAGCCCTACACCCTAAACCCTAAACCCTAAACCCTGAAATCCTAAACCCTGAAATCCTAAACCCTAGATTTTTAGAACCTTAAACCCTAAACCCCTGAACCCTCAACCTTACGACCGAATCTTGCACGGAGCCTCCTCAGTAAAGTGGGTGGCGTTGTCACAGGAAGCCAGCCTGTTGAGAGTTTATAGGCTTGGGGTGAAAACGGGTCGGGTTTAGGATCTAGGTATTAGTACCAGAAATATCAAAGTAATTATTGGAAATTGATAGAATCATAGGAATGATCAGTATAATACATATTATAACATGTTCGTAATTGTCAGTATATTACAGTATATCGAAGTACTTTTTAATTGTAGTATTGTTAGGGCTTACCATGACCCCCAACCCTAACCCTAAACCCTAAACCCAGAACCCTAAACCCTAAACCCTAAACCGTAAACCCTAAACCCTAAGCCATAAACCCTAAGGGCCCGTTAATAGAGGCCTGTGGGTCCTCATTAATGGGTATTTGGGGTATACTGGAGGGTAGTTGGGGGCGGGGGGTCTAGGTAGGGCTGAGGGTGTAGTAGGGTTTCAGAATTATACGGTTAGCTGCGGTTTAGGGTTAAAGGCTCCGGAATTCTAGGGTTGGCTGTTTCTGAGGTGGGCTGCTTCCTAACTACGCCACCCTGTCGTAAATTACGACGACAGCCCCTTACTCGGTGACGATTTCAAGAATCTTTGTTTTTTACATACAATTCGTGCTCTATATTAAACAATAAGAGAAATTGACAAGTATCCCAAAACCCAAAACCCAAAACTCTAAAACCCTAAACCCTAAAACCCTAAACCCTAATGATAGGCTTGACAGGGTTACAGGGCTTAGTGGCCCCCAGAAATTTGGAGACCCATTCAAAACTACCAGCTATTCCCTAAACCCTCAGGGTTTTAGGCGAGGAAACGTTTCGTAGACAAGGTTATTGTAACTTACATCCGGAAGCACGGCATCTAAAGGGTTTAGGGCCAGGGATTAAACCTTGACAACTCCAACCCTGAGCCCAAAGCCCGATACCGTACCGTGAAGCCAAAAACCCCAATGCGGATCCTAACCACAAGGGGTTTGGGGTTTAGGGGTTTGGGGTTTAGGGTAAACCCTAAACCCTAAACCCTAAACCCTTAGGGTTTAGTTAGGCACGAACCCGACATCATCAAGCCACAACCCGAAAACCCGACGCAGAATCCCAAAACCGAAGCCCGCAATGGCCTAAACCCTAAACCCTAAACCCTAAACCCTAAACCCTAAACCGTGTGGGGCCCACGAAACTGATGATCATACCTTCAGGTTTAGGGTTTAGGTGTAACGGGTTGGTGTATCTTACCTGAGGGTGCTGGCAGTACGGATCCTTCTGTTGCCGTCTTGGTATTCATTTCGGGGTCCCCTGAGCTTTTGGAACTCGCATCTTTCAAAACCCTAAACCCGGTTTCGGGTTTAGGGTTGAGGGTTTAGGGGTTTAGGGTTTCGGGTTTCAATACCCTAAACCCTAAACCGTGATTCTTCCTTCTTTAGACCGCACCGTGCAAAAGCTGCAAGATTCTGTTCCGGAATGGCTTAGTCAGAGTCCAACTGCATGCCAAGAACAGGTGTACGGCTTCGGCAGTTCGGGTTTAGGGTTGAGGTTTTGGGCGTAGGCTTGGAGGATCAGGGGGCTGACTTTCTGAATATGGGTTTAGGGATTAGGGTTTAGGGTTTAGGGTTTAGGGTTTAGGGTAAGCACCTCTGAGTCGTACTAATAAGCCTCGCCATGACCCTTTCAGTAGAGTTTTGGGATTTCTGGGCTGAGATTGCGGCATGCAGTAGCAGATCTTGTACCGTTGCGGCATCGTCACCTGTGATGCTCAGGACTTAGCGTTTGCCCAGGGAACACAACAATATTATTTGATCTCGCTTCGTCTTAAACTTCTGAGTAAGATCAGCCGAAAACCCATCAAAACTAATTACCCCAAACCCTAAACCCTAAAACCTAAACCCTAAACCCGAAACCCTAGACCCTAAACCCTGAACCCTAAGCCGGTTTCGCTCGTCGCTGCAGCTTAAGTTCCGGGAATGGCCGGCTGGTTCGGTTTAGAATTCATCTACTTCTTCGCGTAAAAAAGCCTGAATGCCGGAAGCCCTGGGGGGTTAGGGTTTAGGGCTTTAGGGGTTTAGGGTTTTAGGGGTTTAGGGTTTAGGGCTTTAGGGGTTTAGGGTTTAGGGGTTTAGGGGCTTTAGGGGTTTGGGGCTTTGGGGGTT
>CAJNDV010028413.1:9361-31696 GCA_905221635.1 Symbiodinium sp. CCMP2456 | reverse complement strand
CATCGGCAACGGCAACGGCAACGGCAACGGCAACGGCAGCAGCGACAGCAATACGAGCGACGGCAGCAGCAGCCGCAACTGCACCCGCCGCACGCAGTTGAAGCGGAGCTTTGGCGAAGCTTGGCAGAAGATCTGCAATGCTATCATTGCTACCCGAAAATGATGACAAGCTTAGCCACTGCGGCAACAGGACATGTGACGTGTTCATACGACGACTATATAGCACACTACACCAACTACGAGTTGTGGAGTTCCCAAGCCCCCAGATTGTTCACCGTTCCTTCTGTCGCCCACATAGGAAATCACCAAGCTGTGATGTGCCAGCGCTCCCACTCCACTCCTGCCCAAAGTCTGCGCTGACTTCAGGCCCTTCAGGCCGCAGGTCCTGGGCCGCGAGGCGCTTCTAGTACACGGTCATGGGCATCCACGACCCTTCTGAATGCCTTGATCTCGACAGGATGACACAAGACCCAATATCATCATCATCATCATCCTCATCCTCGTGGTCTTGTTCATGATAAGCAGACAAGCCATCACAGCCAACATGAATACTTGGGAACATTGGGATTGAGCTTCGGGGCTTGCCGGCTTTTGGGTTCAGGCCGCCTCTTGACCTTGAGGCCTTGAGGGGTGCGGTACTGCGGTCGGGTGGCTAGCTTGGTCTCCAACTCCGCACACCTTGCGCTGTCTGCACGGACTACAATCGGGCCGAGAAGGAGAAGGAGGAGGAGTACTGCGCCTTGCGATGAGCAACATGGAAATGATGATATTGTTAATCAGGCTGATGAGGATGAGCTTAGTAAGGCGCAGAAGACGATGCTGATCACGAAGTATGTGTGGTGCACGGTGACGAGTATGGCTGATGCTCCTGATGATGCTGATAATGATGTTTGTCATGATGATGATGACCGCCATGACGATGGTGATCAGGGTGGTGAAGAAGAAGATGATGATCAATACGCCGAGCACGACAGATGACGACGACGACGATGCTGATGGCGGTTGGTGGCAACGGTGACGATGATGGTACTCCGGAGGGGCAGTTGCGGAGGAGGACGAGGAGTACAGGAGAAGATGAAGACCAAGATGACGACCATGACGTGGTGATTTTGACCTAATTTGACATGACAGGCTCGAAGCATCTTACGATCGATAGCTGAGCCCGAAGCATGGCTTCCAACCTCTTGGCTTCCTCGATGCAGGGGGCGACAGGCTTTCACGCCGATAAAGCGACATCTGATCGCAGGCTCGTTGCTGCGCTTTCGGACTCCAGCTCTCTGTGAGTTTGGTCCATTCGCCATCGCTCAGCCTGCGTCATGGGGCCAGATGGGGCCAGAACTTTCAAAAACTGCAAAACTCATACGCGGATGCGCCTCCAGTTCTTGCAAGGCCGTGTTGACCTGAGCTTGAGCGTTGCAGGAAAGGCTTGAGAAAAGGTGGTAAGAGTTGGCTCGTGACTCGGCAGTATCTCGGCACATTCATCACCATGCTCATCGCAGGAGGACTGGCCTCTTCCGCAGTTCTGGCATGCTGGCCATCTTGTCTCGCTACCTTCGATCGAAGTGGGTACCAGCTTTCGGCATGCTCTCCCGTGATTTCTGAAGGCGAGGCTCCCTGTCTTCGCATTCGTATTTGCTCGTCAGAAACCCATATGACCTCAACACCGAATAACCCTGCAAAATCAAGTCCTGAAAAGACAGCCCTCAAGACCCGCCGTAGCAGTTGCCTGGCCTGGTCGGTGAAGGCGTGCCGCTGCTGCTGCAAGAAAAGTGTGGCCTCCGTAGTACGACTTCAAGGCCGCAGGCAATAAAAGTTTCTGAAATGCTTAGGCTATTAGGGCTTAGGTTAATCAGTGTTATTCGACAGGATTTGGATTTTGGGCTTCGGGTTGGGTGGAGTTGGAGGTGCAAAGGCGACAGGCAGCCTAGCCGATCGAATCAGCCGATCGAATGTGCTGCTTGTTCTACCCGCGGCTGCATTCAACCGTTCGTAACGTTCAGGGATGAGGACTTCGGGTCAAAGTTCCAAGTCAAGGCCCAGCAGGGCTGCGGATTGTTCTTTTCCCTATCCAGGGCGGCTGGCGATCTCTACTGAAAAAGCAGAGACTTGGGAATGTGAGGTCTATAGTCTATAGTACATAGAAAAAAGTGCCTTGCAATCCAAGTCCAATCGCTCAGCGCTGAAGGGCTCTGCTGCAACATTCTAAACTGGTTCTGAACCAAGAATCTTCAAGCCTATAGAGGTCTGTCGAGCTCAGGGGAGGCCTCAGCCAGTTCTGCATCAAGCTGCTGCAGCTCTGCACGGAGATCTTGGGCAGATGCGCAGCCCTCCATCCGGCGGATACAGACAGGGCCGAACGAGAGTACGGGCTGAGGCACGCCCATTTAAGCGCATTTCTGCATTTCGGGCTCGGAGGTCCGATGCATGGTCAGAACTACGGCCTAACTGCGGGGCCACACATGACATGGCACTGCTACAACTGAGCTTCAGTGTTCAAACCGCTGCCTCGTTCACACTCCAGTCTCCATTCATGGCGCGAGCAGGATGAATGACTCTACCAAAACCAAATAGCGTGTGCTGAGCAGGGGCTTGGGGCTTGCAATCAGTTCTTATCCAGCTGTGTGAGCCTGCGGCTACTTACATAGCTTGAAATATGAGACACTGACACGCAAGCGCATGCCCTCATGCGCATACAGAAACACCTGGATTTGTATGTCTGCATGTCTCTTTCTGTGTGTCGGTCGGTCTGTCTGGCTGTCTGACTGAGTGTCTGTTTCTGCGTTTGTCTGTGTGTCTGTCTGTCGCTCTTACACATACATACATGCATACAGATCGTGCATATGTATGTCTGTCTGTCTGTCTGTCTGTCTGTCTGTCTGTCTGTCTGTCTGTCTGTCTGTCTGTCTGTCTGCATGGTAGGTAGGTAGGTAGGTAGGTAGGTAGGTAGGTAGGTAGGTGGGTAGGTAGATAGGTCGGTCGGTCGGTCGGTCGGTCGGTCGGTCGGTAGGTAGGTAGGTAGGTAGGTAGATGCACGTGCGTAGGTATGCACGCATGTATGCATGTTCATTTACGGCATCCATCGATTGCAAACGCATTTACATGTATTTTGTGTTCTGTACTAAGCTGAGGACCTCTATGGTGCACAGTTGACATGGCAGCCGTGTACTGCCACCACATCCGAGTGTTTTCCAGTGGGTGCAACGCATACAACACTTCACACAGGTTACGAGTAGCATGTGCACTTATCGAGGAAGCTGTTCTCGCTGCAGCCAGCTGAGGCGGAAGCAACAAAAACGGCTTGCACGCAATCTCCTCCGTGCAAATTGTCTGCTTGGGGCCATGTGCCCACTGGACATCTTGCATGCACGCACTGCATTTCTGTGCACGAACTGCACTTCAGCGATAGGTCGCACCTGACGATAGGGCAGAAAAAACCTAGGGCGCAACTTCTGTACACCTGCCATCCTAGGACGGGGCACGCAGGACCAAAATATCCGGGCGGCCCGTCCCAGACAGCTCACTAGCATTTAAACTGCGACGATGTCACACCACAGGCCTCAAGGATCTCAAGATGGGCTTCTAATCCGTTTCACAATGACCGCATGAGAAGCTCATAAGATCGAACTAATATCGCCGCAGCTGTAGCTCGACATGCTCGACAGAGAGAGTGAGCTAGAAAGAGAGAGAGAGAGAGAGAGAGAGAGGGGAGAGGCACAGACAGAGAGAGGCTAAGAAACAGAGAGAGAGAGAGGGAGACAGGGATGTCCCGGTATTACTTATGTAAAGAGATACTTCCCTGAGCACAGCATATAATTTCATAATCTACAACAGGTGTATGACTCCGGTAAGGCAATGCATTGCATTATAGTTTTACAGGGCATAAGAGGGAAAATGCTTCGGAATTGGTGTAAGCAGATGTCTGTCGCTTGTACCGGCAGTGACAGTGCAGCTAGCTGCTATCAAGAGCTGGCCCAAATCTGTAGTGCTGGCTTCGAGAAAGGAAGCAGAAGCGCAGTTGCACAAGCAAGGCGAAGACTTTGACTGTTCGATCCGCTCCTTGCAGTCTGACTCCGGGGATACACGTGGTGTGTAGTCGTTCGTATCTTTATCTGTGCAGTGGCCCGTCCTGCCTGGTGGATGGCATCGAGGGTGCACGGCATGGGCAGCTTGAAATGCTGGCTCAAGCCGGCGTCTGTACGTGCAGAAGCGATGGCCTCCCCACCACGACGTGAGGGCTTTCGGGCTTTTCCGGGTCTAGAGTGAGGTTTCGGGGTGAAGAGTTCACTGATTGAGGCCGGGGACAAAGTCCAAAGCTTTGCCTCGGGACCCTATACGGTCAAGGTTTGTGGCTTGGGGTGGACTTGTGTTTTAATTGCATTTAAGGTTTGGAATGTAGGGATGTTTGGGGAAAAGCCCCGCCTTCTTGGTTGCTCCAAGAACACTGTATGCCAGCCTCAGGGCACCGCTGGCAGGTTTTCCTCTTAGGGGTTGGGCTTTCGAATTCTGCTACGAGGCCAACTTGGAACACCCGATGCAGGCAAGTGACATAAACGGTGGCTCGCCAATCGCTTTGGAGCCCAGCACCCCCTTTGGGAAGGGATTGTCCCGCAGAAGCTCCACCCGGAATCTGGGCTTGCAGTTAAGGTCAGGCTGCAAGAGGTTCACTCCAAGGCGGCTCCATTGCAGGGCTCTGGCAAGCTTAAGGATTTTAAGTTCAGGATCAAGGACCCAGGACTGTCAGAGGAAAGAGAGCTGCACCCCGAGCAACAAGACTTTAGAAGTTAAGATACAAACAATGGAAACTCTACTATGCTAGGGTTTAGATTGTGGAGTAGGGCCACTTAACATTCCGAAACTCCCATAGCTTTGTCGAGAAAGGACTGAGTTATAGTCGACGATTTTTAGCGGAAAGGAGACTTTCAAGCAACACTTCCAGCCAAGAGGCTCCGTGGGCACTTCGGCGGCCATTGGTGGCTTGTAAGCCCAAACACCCTGAGAACGCTCCACTCCACGCGTGTCGCGGAGAGGTTCTTCGTACATGTAATAGCCAATTCCTGGCTACAAGGCATCCTTGCAACTCAAGACGCTACCTGTTCAGCTGCGTCATACCTGCAATCCGAGCCACCCCAAACGAAAGCACCTTCCAGCTGGCCGATGTCGATGCCGGGATTAATCGACTGGCCCACGTCATACAGGATGTCCGAGCGAAGGGTCCTTAACACAGGCCGAACTTCAAAGGTTGAGACAATCAGAAAGCGGCTCTCCTGACTTCGCCGGTCAGAACGTCCAGCTCCACTTCTGAAATTCCTGATGCAAGGCAGGGAGAAAAAATGGACTCATCAGGCATAGTGTGTTTGGGGGTGCCTGCTCCGTACGTGAAGTAATCTCCGTGATGCTGCCCCAGCGTATTTCCCTCCAGATCAGTGGTGTACCTGCCGGATGGGGACATGGCTCACTGTAATCTGGCCGCCTTGGCATCGCAGGATTTCCGTCCCTCTCTCTCTCTTCCCCACTCTTTCCCGCACTCTCACCCTCTTTTGCTTATCGTGGACTCAGCACGCAGGGCGTGCAGTTCTCTTCTAGTGAGCTGCGGAGAAGCAGCAACTCTCAGGCCTATCTCTCGCTATCTTTGCCGCTCTGACTTTCCTTGCAGCCAGGCGGCTTGTTGCCAGTTGGCGCAAAGATGCCTGAACAAAAGCACGCAGCAATCACAACAACGTACCCCAACAAGGATGACATGACATGACACGACCATGTCGGCAACGATTGGTCCAACCATGGTATCCTGGAAAATAATCCGCTCTGGCCTGCCTGTCGCTGAGAGCTTCTCCTGATGACCCAGAAGTGTGTTGGCTGCCGCAACCAGCTCTGGCCACGACGGATCCTCCGTTGTGGGGGTTAAGGGGTTTTGAAAATTGTCGGGTCCAACATGCAATATCCTTTTGGAGAGACACCTGAGTCTTAGGTTCTTTACTCACAGAGACCCAGGCCCTCAGCTCAACCCTGAGCGTCAAGCCTTCAAACCGCGGCTGCTGCCCGTAGAGGAAGACGCTCGTAACTAGACGAGCGACTGGATTCTTGGGTAGCCTTAAGCCTTAATCCGTCTCCTGAAACTGAAACCTACTCAGAATGCAGATCGTCGCCGTAATCAGCACCATCGCCGTGAATTACCTTGACGCGCTTTCATCACCACCCAGCACCACGACGGGCACCTTCGCTCATAGCCACCACTCAACACCACCACCTGCACGAGCCGGGGCACCAGCACCAGCACCAGCACCAGCCATCATCATCATCATCATCATCATCATCATCACCATCCTCACCATCGTTTGATCAGCAGCCGCATCACCATCATCATATTCTTCGCCCAATACCATCCACGACCACATCAGCATCTTGAGAGAAAGTGCACTGGAAGGACTTTGTCTGCACCACGCGTTCACTGAATACAGATGTAGCCCCACCACGAGAATCGAAAGCTACCATTGAACATCGAAACGGTCCTTACTAAGTCATTATTATCACTGGCCCTTCTGTGCAAGCGACATTCACAGCTTGCGGTTGGGATTAATCTTATCCTTGCCGCACACAGCTGACATTGCACCTGTCGTCTCATTACCTCGTGGTGGTGTCGTCTCTATCACCACAACTTTTGCTACCATGACTCTGACTCTGACGGTTCTGTTCAGACTGCAATTGGGGCTCCTTGCCGTCCCGCTTCTTTAGGAACTCCTTGTGGGGCTTGAGAGTCTGCAAGAGCTGCTTGCAGGCCTGCAGCTCAGCTTGAAGAGAGGTCCATCACTCTGGCAGTTGTCTTTGCATTGATTCCTCTATCAGAAGTAGCATGCGAAGTAATTAGCATGCATCTCATCCTTGTCACCTGAGAGCCATCTGTGGGCTTAAGCCTCAGGCCCTTGCCTGTCTTGCAGCCTCGCAGACCACCTCCGTGGTGATGGATCCACCCGTGAAGCGTGCGTTTGGAACAACCTTGCAGTGGGCTTAGTGCTATGGGCGCAGGCGAAGAGACAGGGGTCTGGGGTTTCCAGATCAGTGGCAGAAAAGCTTGGACATCCTGCCAGTCCCAGAGACCGGCATTTGCCAGGAACATCGGAGCCAACAGTCAGTATCATGGGGGCAGCAGAGAAAGCACATCATCGCTGATGCAAATGCAGTACAGGCAAACTTTGGCAAACAGAACACCTCGGTGTTGGTGTCGGCGACGCGAACATGGTCGAGTGGACATCCAAGCGAAACCGCAACCACCTGTGCCACCTTCGTGTGAATTCCTGCAAGCACTCGCGCTCGAAGACCAGAGTTTTCTGCGGAATATGGCGGGTTGGGGTCCAAGGACTCATATGCATTGACATACAATTCTCTCCCTGCGTCCTTGTCCGATCTCGCAGCCACCGTGATGAACTGTGACAGACCCGTCAGAGCCTCAAGTTTGGCAACAGTCGCAACATGCATCTGTTCTAACTGGTAGTCGCTTTTGCCGAGTTCCTGCGCCCGCGCGCGTGTGGTACTGGCAGCAACGGCAACATCGCAACACAACAATGCCGCCCTGAAAGATACTGGCCTGCGTCACAAGTAGCGAACATGCTTGATCAACAAAATCAACAAACGACTGGAGCCGGCCAGTCGAAGCCGTAAGTAGGGAGCCTCTTGAGGGTTAGTTTCGAGCAAGACTAGCAGCTAAACAGTAAGTCTTCCAAACTGTCCAAACCCTCCAAACCTTGAACCCCGGACCTTGAACGCTGCAGCCCCGTTGAGGCCAGGGGCCGTGGATGTTGACCAGTGCCCCTGTCCCTGCTGCATAGGCGTAGCAGTGGCCGTAGGCCAGTGGCACGGCACCTAGCCCGGAAATGTCAAATCGCACCAAAGGCAGAGAGGGATGGCTGCTGCCGCTGCTGCTGCTGCTGCTGCTGCTGCTGCTGCTGCTGCTGCTGCTGCTGCTGCTGTGCTGAACGTGTTTCGTTGATCGTCAGTGATGCCTGGCAACATTCATAAGATGCTTACGGCTGTTACTGGTTCTTACGGTTCATAGACTCTTTTACGACTATGTAGTCGTTGAAGCGAAACACTCGCACTGCAGCTGAACTCTGCATGCAAGTCTCAGGCCGTCAACATGCAGCAGTGACAGTAGCTGACAGATCTAACAGTTGCCGTGGCTCATGTGCAGCGCCAGCGAGATCATGATATGTGCACACATGCTAACAAGAAGAACTGTAATTGGAAAATGATACGGACAGACGGACCGAGCATGATCGTGATAAGAACTGATGAATGAGGGCAAACGAGGCCAACCAGAAAAAACAGTGCCCCTTGTTAGCCTGTCATGACCTAAAAGTGCTTTACAAGAGTGTGGGGACTAAGGGTTTAGGGATTCCAAATTTCAGACGCAGTCACTGATGGCGCGTTTCCGCCAACGGTTGGTCTTGTTGAACTCTTCGCAAGACTTCGCCCGTTCCTCGTACTTCGCATCCTGTGGGCGCCGTAGAGAACATCCAAAACGATCAATGCCGTTTCAGCTGCCCGGCAACACGACTTGTAGGGGGTAGGTCCTCCGAGTACTGACTGTTGACTGTGCGTGGGAAAGCTTGCGCCACTGGGCGGCATTAGCACTCCCACAAAGGCCTTCAGATCCGAAAACTAAACCTATGTAAACTTGGGCTCCCTTCAGCTTCGAGAAGCGATCTCCCAAACGCCTGTCTCAGCTTGGGAAAATGAGACAAGAAGGCGCCGATAAGTGTATGAATACGCATAATGCACACAGGTGGGCTTCTATCCTCGTATTGCGGAAAGCTCCCTGGCACTGTCTAGGTATTTTTGGATCCTTGCCCAAACAGCATATTTGGATCTCTATTCCTTTTCTGGGTTCTTGGGTGACCCGCCAACAAAAATTCCAGCCTTATTTCTTGTTTTAAGGAATGGCTCCTACCAGACGGATTTCTTGCCCAAGCTTTCAACCCAATGCACAATGGACATCACGGATGCAAATAGAACGAAAAGGGGCAGGGCATTGAGAGCAGCAACCACGACTGTGGCGGGGTTGGGTGGGTAAGACACAAACCTTATGCCCGAAGAACTGCTAAAAGCTCGAGCCCATGAGGCCTAAATCCAAAACTCTACATCCAAAACCGTAAATACGCCTGCTTCAGCTTGTTCCAGAGGGTGTCGACCTTTGCATTGCAACATGACTGGTATCAGCCGCTGCGGTTTGCTTTGGAGTTTACGAGGGCTGGATGTTTTGTTTAAGCCTTAGGGCACAGGATGCAGTTCACATCCCCAGAGACTGACATGCAGGTTCCTCACCCCGCACCCAGAGTCAGGGTCAGGGTCTGCGTAAGACTCGAAGCCCTTACCCCGACAGACAAAGCACGACCATGGGAGGCCGTAAGAGCCCTTTCAACTGAGCCGCCGCATCAGCGCAGCCTTTTTCACTAAATCCTCATAAGGAGAACCCGGAACCTATGCGGCCCTGTAACACCTCGGAACTGAATGAACTGAGGCAGCGTCATTGTAGAACTCCATTGGCTGGCCCCAGGGTGTCACAGCGTTCTGCTTGGTGCACATATTGATCTCTCGGATTTCCTCGGGCACTTTGCCCAGCCTGTCAAATGCAGCCAGTCTCCAGTGAAAGAAGAAGAAACGAAAGACAGCAGCGTTGATAGTGGGAACGATAGGACTAGAACAATAATATTGAGCCACTAGAAACTCCAACTTAACCGCAGGTCGGGTCGGGCCGGCTCACAAACTACACTACATTCAAGCATCGGGTCGGGTCGCTAAACAGCCTTAAATCCTACCGACATTATCTGACTCTAGCATGGCTGGGTTTGAAAACAAGTCTGATTCAAATAAGCTGCGTGGGTTTGGGGGTTCCTATTCCGTTTGAAACAGGCTCGTTTCGGGCTCTTTGAGCTTATGGATGGGACACGATGAGTTCAGCGCCGTGACCACAAAAACGAATCATGTCATTAAAAACAGTGTAGTTGTTGGCCTCTTTCGGCTCTTTCAAAAGAAGGCCAGCGAGGGAGGGTAGCACAGGAACAAACCTACATATTGAAGCAGGCTCGTTTCGTGCGTTTTGGCTTGGCAAATTGAGCCCGGCGGCAAACGGACCTACTTCGATGAAACAGTTTTCGACTCGTTGAGGGGAAACGGGAGCAGGGAGGGAGGGGAGCAGCAAAACAAACTGCTTGCCAGCCCCAGAGCGGACTACGAACATTAAGGATCAGGTCGGTAACTTAATTTCAGCCATTCTCGGGTGACCGCGGGTGACCTCGCAAAAAAACAAAAAAACATAATGGCAGCAGTGCTAGTCATGAGTCATGACATTGTCATAACCAGACATGCGCAATGCCAGTAAACGTAGTGCGAGGCGGCAAACATTTTGTACGTCAAGCTTGTCGGCATCTTCTGCATACACAAAAGCACAGCACCCGCTGGCAGCAACGCGTTGAGCCACATCAAGCAACACCAGCAAACCAAGCCCAGATTTAATTGCACTCTGCCTGCCTGCCCGCGATGTCTTCCATGATTGCTTCGCAGATGAAATATCCTAGGTGGCAGCGGTTGCTCCACATTGGGGCGTTAAATGTCGGGTATTTCATCTGTGGTAGTAATGCTTTGCGATAAAGACGTATAAAGACCCGTCTCAGCGGCCATCACCTAGTCCTAGTCAGTAGGTGAACCAGCGAGGCATGGACTGTCAGGGCCACAAGCTGCCACTCACAGTCAGAAAAGGCTGCAGGCCACATGTTCAGCAAGGAACAACTTCGAAGAACTCTATCAATTAAGAGCAACATGGCCACCATCGTCATCACCGTGGTCATTGCCACCATCGGCATAACCATCACCATGAGGATCATCATACAGCATCGTCATCATCATCCCACCTTGACTGTCAATCGAGGGTCCTTGCGGGCTACCAAAGGAGCGGACGGCCGTGTTGCTCGGGGTGTTGGTCTTCATCGCCTCAGCAATAACTCAGCAAGGCTCCAGAAGTGTTGAAGTTGGTTGCCGGCACCCTGCGGTAGTTCGGAGATGTTCGGAGACGCGAACTCACTTGAGGTCTCGGACTTCGTAGAGATTGGCTTTTTGCAGAACTGCGGGCCAAGGAACATGAACGTTGACTCGCATGTTGGGCCAGTCGTAAACAGAGGGTATCGCTTCCCCCATCTCCAGATTCAAGAATCCCGTGAAGTCATGAGTGCATCCACCGTTGCACCACGACTCGATGTCGCACCTTGGAGGCTGAGGTCTATTGATGTCTCGATTCTGCTTGGCTGTGCTTGGTGTCAAGTCTGAGAGTGTCCCTGGGCCCTGAACTCTCTACTCCATCCATACCACGAAAACACCCCAAACACACCGAGCCGCGCTTGGATTCTGCCGTCCTTGTTGACGCCCACCTGCCCACTGCTATCAAACCGTCAGCTTGCAATGAGAGGCATAGGCTTGGCCCGGGGGTTTTATTCTAGATATGTCGCTTGCAGTTCATATTCCGTGTCTTTGTGATGTTGTAAGGTGTCTCTTCAGAGACTCTCGGGTGGTTGGCAGCGTTGTCTCGGTATTTGTCGTGTCGTACGGCTCCTTGTAAGGCTTTGCTTGGGGCTGGACTGTCAACTCGCAGGCGTCACTTCTGAAGAAATCCTAGAGTCCTTTGCAGCCATGCAGGGAAGATCATGCCAAGTCTCATTCCCGACATCGTCATAATCATACTCAAAAGTAGTCATACTGGACAAGATGAATAACGATAATCATGATACCGTCCTCGGTGATGTTCCTTCGAAACCAGAAAAGTCACAGCAGTCGCGATACACCGGTAGTGGACATCTCCACTATGATTAAATTGACGCGCCTTGTACTGAGTCTTGAAACTATGCCGTCCGCCAACTGCATTCTGCTCCAGTGTCGCTTCGTAGGCCACGCGCACAGCTTTCTCCAACCTGCGACAAAGGCCATCAAGTCTAGTCCTTTTCGACCACATGGTTTAATCTATGATCTCCTTTATGCATAACCGTCCGTATGCGGGGCGGCCTTAAGCCTAGTCGAATCGTCCGCTAGCCGAACGCCACCCACCTTCGACTTCCAACGCTCCAAAACATAGGAACCATTGACCCAAACGCTGCCATACACAACAACCGCCCTGAACCCTCCACCCCGGACCAAAGCGCCCAGGAGCTTGTGGGCAGCAACGGCGGCCATGGCGGCCACCGGCGCTTGTCGACTGTTCTTGGGGCCAAAGGCGCCTAGGTCAGGTTTAGGATTCGATTGCTTGCGGGTGCAAGACTACGGTTTAAGGACTTCACGCCTTTCGCGAGTTTGCGGCTTACAGATTGAATTGCGTCATGCTTTTGGGGCTCTCCCCCCAAGCCTATGATCCGAAAGAGCTTTGGGTCCCAAGGCGCCGCCGGCGCGAGTCTGCTTGCAGACGACGAAGGATCCAGGGATGCCCAAAACGCCAGCCAGCCTGTGCGTTTGGAAGCTGAATAGAGTCCAGAGCAGGGGATTGGGCGGAGGTCCGGCAATCCGACTCCGTGTGTCAGGGGTTACGTATCAAAGTGCAGAGCTTGAGGTTCTTAGTTTTTCAAGTGAACCCTCACTGCTGTGCGACATTTCTGCTAAGCTGCACTCCCCTGGTGAAGTCATGGCCTTGCGTGGAATGCCAGACCTTGCAAGAAGATTCAAGACAGGTTGAGTAGGCAGGCCCAGGGCCCGAGGACGAGCAGGAGCCTCAAGGCACTGGTCGGAGGGTTTGGATTAACTCAAACGGTACCATTTGCCAGGCCACAGTCATACCCTTCTTTTCCTCAGGTACGGCCAAGGCCGTCTGCTTCTCCATCGGGAAGGCATGCTGGCCGATGACGTAGGTGGACCCCTCAAAGACCTCGCTGAGCTGCCCCCCCTTCCCCTTCGCCGGAAGAACTGAAGCTCCAAAACTGGGGGCCCGGCCAGGTCGCTGCTCGAATAGCCTGCTTCCAAATCTCCTTTGTTGATGGAGTTCTTGAAGTGGGCACCTTGCCGGGGGGCTGGGCCTTTAGATTTATTGAGCTCCGAGGTCGCTCTCGCAGAGTCTGAGGATGGAACTCTCCAGAAAGGACTCTGCCGCTATGGCCTGGTCGAGGGTGATGATGGCACCTCTCCGACAACGGTGTGGTGGAAAACTCTAAACCGGCATTTTGGCAGGAATAGCAACTGGCCACAAGAGGCCGACATGGGTCTGCACTTACGTTGGAAGAACCCCTAAGTTGCCGTCTGAGAAAACAGGAGCACTCAATCCGGTTCCCCCAAAGACCTGAGACCTGTGTGCCTTCCCGCATCGGCCTCTTCTGCTTTTTTGTTGGGGCCGAGCCCTTGGGCCCAAGTAAACACTCAAAAAATTCCTTGTACTTTTGGAATCGATGTAGAGGAGGATAACAATGCTAGTGAAGATGCTTGATAAGATGAAGAAGAGGTCCTCTTAAGTTGTCACCTCCACTTGCGCAGGCATACCCAGCATAATCAGCCAACTTCTACCAGGTGCAATGCAGCAGGGAAGAGCGCAACGCTTTCACAACAACATCACAACACTCAAAGTTACTTCAACCACCCTATCCCCACCACCACCAACGCCACCACCACCGCCGCCGCCGCCGCCGCCAGCGTCACCACCACCGCCGCGAGTATGGAGTCATCGAGGTGCCTTGATCTCACTAAGCTTTGAGGCTCCTTTTCGAAGCCCCGGTCCTTCGTTGGCTCCGGAGATCTTCATCTGCACCGCGGCGGCGCCGGCCTGCCGGCGGTTGACTTGGAGTGTTGGATTCATGCCGAGGAGCCGCGATGCTTCTCCGATCTGACTCACAGCAACTGCGATGATGGCAGTTCCAATGAGACTATGACTAACAGTGGTAACGGAGCCTTGGCCGCACGGTAGGAGGTGGCCACAACCAAGGCGATCTGCTGCCCCACAGTCATAATGTTCCTTTCTTTGGCTCAAGTTCTCCAAGACCTCAACCTCAACCAACAGAACACCTGCAAAGACCAAGCCAGCAGCGGCCTCATGTGGTGGGGGCCTGAAAGCCTGAGAGGTCTGCCTTTTTGAGCCCTGGATGAGACCCAAACCCGAAGCCCTTAACCCAAACACTGGACAAATTCACAAACTCAAACTTTTGACTCAAAACCTATGAAGCCCGGGAACGAGACTTCCTTTCTGCAACAAAGTCTTCTTTGCTGACAGAGATGTTCATCATACTTCGCTGGAATGGACTGCCTAAATATTCAACATCCCAAAACAACCCGAAATCCAACCAAAGTTGCAAACTCTGCACCCCTCAATGCAGCCCAGCTTCCCGCCGATCTCCACCTGAGAACATCTCCAGGGTGTTGTCGAAAGCCAATGGCTGTTGGTTGCACTTCTTACACACGAGCGACACACACGCAACAATTGTGACCTGCGTTAACACCAGCACCAGCCACCAGCCTGCAGGCTGGCCGTCACCAGCACCAGTAGGGGAGATTGATTGCAACAACAGCATCAGTCGCCCTCCAAGTAATAAAACTATCCAAGAAAAAGACTTATGGCATTGCCTCTTACAGGCTGAATTGAAGCCTGAAGGCTTACGGCTTGTTCATTTCGGGATCACACTTTGCCTTAGACTGCAAAACCTCACCATCAGCACAAGCTCAAGACAGATCCTTGAGAAGCAACACAATAATGAAGCAAACACCAAAACGTCGTTGCCTGCAGTCCCTCTGTCCAAAACAGAAGACCTGCACTCAGCACTCAGAGGTGCATGTGTTGTGGCAACTTGTCACCACGTGTACCCAGAGCCCTAGGCAGGTTCCTTGCAACGCCACTTATCGGCTACTTAACCCGGACGTAAACGTAGCCCTTCTAGACCTC
The DNA here is from genome assembly GCA_905221635.1 of Symbiodinium sp. CCMP2456. Lineage (NCBI taxonomy): Eukaryota > Dinophyceae > Suessiales > Symbiodiniaceae > Symbiodinium > Symbiodinium sp. CCMP2456. The sequence goes on along the minus strand of CAJNDV010028413.1, from coordinate 16,809 downwards.
ACCGAAGCCCTCACTATGCATGCGATTCTCTGAGGTTCAGGCGAAGACCGGCTCCTCTCCTGCAAGGCTACGTGCCGCTCGAGAAGTTCAGTTTGCGCTGCTGGCGCGCCGTGGCGCAATGGGCCGTCTAGGGTATTTGGGAGTTGCCTGCGCGCAACGGGGTTTGAGCTGGTTGCTTGTCGCTTCTAGGGCAAGTAACAAGTGCTTCTTCATTTGCCCATTACAATACAACCTCAAGTATGGCACTTCGACCCCCATTCTTCGTCCCCGCTTGCAACTGCCCATGATCCCGAATCCACACACCAATAGCAATGTGTTAACACGAAATACGTAAGCGTATAAGATGCATATGAATCGCAATAAAAACAACAACAAGAGCAAGAGCAACCACCGCCACCACCACCGCCACGACCACAACAGCAACAACGACGGCTACCACAACAACCACGAGCACAACCGTCGTATACATCTAATATAAAGCCACTCTTAGCTACCCATGTGCCTTCAAGCACAAGCGCTTAGGCGGTAAAGTTCAGTGCGAGCTCCTGACTTGGGTTAGGGCGGTTAGGTTAAGCTGCTGTCTCGGAAGATACAGATACAATCATAGAATCATGAGGAATCGGCTCTGGTGCCAAGGGTTTTGGACTCACTTAGCCGGTTTCATCATATTCATCATCTTCATCATCATCCAAGCCCTGCAGCCCTGTAAACCCTAGATGAAGCGGCCTGCAGCGAAGCCACAATCGTTCTTCCCTGGCACGTCCTGGACATCTTAAGTTACAAGCCAGGTTTCCGGTCCTACGTAAAGGATCCGAGACCAAGCAACTAGTACTCATACAGTAAAAGAGTACTCGCGAAGCCCCCTGATCTTCGGAACCCTGAAACTGTACGGCCTAAGTGATACTCACGAGAATAGAAAATGGACTGCTAGCAGAGCAAGAACCATGACAACACCAGCAACAGTCATCACAGCGGCAGTCGAATTACAGAAAGACTCCTATGCATACTGCAAGCAAGCGTAGAAACTGTATTGCCTAATTTCCTCGTTGAAGCTTCTCGCTGGAAAAGGCCAAGGATCCGATGCTGTCACGATGTCCACCACACCGACCACTTTGAAGGCTTGAGCCGTGTCCTTGAGGGTTTAGGGCTGAGGGTTCGGGGCCAATTCAAGTTGTGATGTGCACAGAGCAGCCGTGGATCCAAGTGCTCCAGCTTGCCCGTCGCCACCTCGCTTAGTACCTGGGCCGCAAATGTGGGAAATGCGTGGGGAACTGCTACAAGCACCGTTTCGGCGGAATCCCTTCCCTGCTAGCTGTGACCTGCGAACACTCCTCTCATGCCAAGAGCTTGAGCCAAGCCCGTGTGTGGCACCAAGACGCAGGATACCCGAAGAGACTGGGCATCGGCTGGTCGTCCGTGTATCGGACCTTGTCTGAAGTGATGCTCAGTCCGTATATGCGGATGTATATGTACATGTTTGTGTATGCGTATGCATTGCGTGCGTGTGTGTGTGTGTGTGTGCGTAAATATGTATGTCGTGCACGTGTGTACGTACATGTCTATATATGTATGTATGTATGTATGTATGTATGTATGTATGTATGTATGTATGTATGTATGTATGTATGTCTATGTGCATGTCTATGTGTATATATATATATGCTTATGTAGCATGTGAAGATGTATGTTAACCAGTATATATGTATGTATGTATCTATGTAAGTATGTATGTATGTATGTATGTATGTATGTATGTATGTATGTATATGTATGTATGTATGTATGTCAGTACATGTATACACATACTCTCTCTCTCTCTCTCTGAATACGCAGCGATAGAAACAGTTATGCAGACATTTACACACGCGCACACGCACACACATGTGCGCACGCCCTTCGACAACGCACATGACATAGCATCGTGCACGTGCCAGTCCTGTCCTCGGTTGCTTCTCCCGCAAGTGCTTTAACCCCACCCCCAAGCACATAAGCCATGACCCCTGGCTTTCAAATGTCCCAAAACTGCTCAGCATGAACCGTGAAACCTGAAAGTTCAAAAGCCTACATAGCTAAGCCTGTGAATCTGAAGCTTGCAGCAAAGAGTCAGCTCCGGTCGTGAGGCCCATTGCAGACAGCTGGGGCTTGCTGTCCAGCCCAGGCTGCTCCTGATGCTCCGAGCCGAAGGTAGGGTCTCTCAGCCAGGTCTCTCCACGAGAACCCATGTGTAGGGAGTTGAGATGAGGTGCTGGAGTTTAGAGCTTTAATTTAAGCTCTACGCTTCAGTGGCACTTAGGGATTAATAGGATTAATATTAAGCAGCTTCACGGTGTTGGGGAATAACAGGACTTAGGGCATAGTGCCTAGAGCCTAGACCCACGAGATTGTTCAAAGGCTTGGGGAGCACGGGGCTAAGTGCAGGTAGGCTTCGGGGATTCAAACTGAGCGTTTGGGGCCAGGAGGCTTTTGATGATTCTGCCGGCAGGGATACGGGTGCGATTAGGCTTCCAGGCTCATGGCTGTCTATAGACAAACCCTCTATACCCGAGACCTCTTCAAACCTAAACCCAAGCATCGACTGCATCCGTTAGCTGCGTGGGACTCCGGCCTGGAAGGTGAGCTGTCCTGGCAAACATGGGCTTTAGAGCTTCAGATTGCTTGGATATGTTGGAAGATTCTGCAGCTGATGAGTTGGGCTGGCGGCAAGGGAATGCGTTTCGAGTCTCAAGTTCAGGTGTGCTCAGTAGATACGGAGGCCCAAGATTGCAGAATGCACGGATGAATGAACAAGATAGGCAAGTGATGGCAGCAGCGCACTACATGCACGTTGCAACTCCCTACACTGATCTTAGACTCTAAAGATTACAGCAAGAGTATAAGCAACTACGGGACTATTCCGTATCCATGTTCGTCTCAATTCCAGTGCAGCGATCGAAACCCGAGGTCCTGAAACCTGGAGCAATGATGCCTTCAAGTCCTGAAGTTCAAGTTTTGAGCCTTGCACAAACCAAAGGTCCTAAAGCCCTAGAAAGCCCCGACTTCCCCCCAAGTCTCCTGCTTTCAACGGCTTCAGCGCCAGGCTTCCTAACTCTTCCGCCGGCCACTGCTTCATGCCAAAGAAAGCCTGTGCCTGCGGGGCTTAGGAGCTACAGTTTGGAGATGTTCGGAGTTCAGGTGGTTGCTGGAGGATAATACCGTGCTCAGGAGCCAAGGTTGAGAACTCATACTGCCGCTTGGCGAGGCCTCTTTGAAGAACTTGAAGACATAGGTGTCTGGCAGTTGACGGCGATATTCATCCTGCGTATGGAGGAGCATTCCCTCACTGATGCTTCAGGGGCCGAGACAAAAAGACTGTGTGACCGCGAGTGGTACGCTCAATTATGCAGAAGACTCGCAGCCGCAGGCCCTCCTTTCCCTTCGGGTTGTCGATTGTCTGGAATTGGCTCTCCCCTGCAAATTCCAGCTCGGAATGCCTCAGACAATGCCCAAGACTCAGGGGTTTGATTGCGAAGGGCTTAAAATGCATGTACATGGATACGTACAGAGCTTTGTGGGAAGGCTTGAGGTTTTCAACTAGAACTCCTTGTGCTAGCATCGTGAAAGAGTGGCGGAAGGCAACCACTTCAAGCTTTTTCCAAACTAAATGTCGAAAGAATGCCTGCGGCACAATCCACTACCTGTGGGCTCGTGCTTCAATTGTACTGCATGGTCCATGATGCTCCTCTAAAAACCCTCTACCAAGAGGCAGGGCTGCAATGGCTTTCTGGAGGGTCTCCGTGTCCTGCGCGATTTTGTCTTAGCACTCTGGTCATTCTGGGAAGCTGATTCTGATGCACAACTTACACCAACACCACGAGGAATACAAACAGTAGAAAGTTTAGGCCTTGACAACAATGCAAATGTCGCAGAGCAGGCGGCCATTACGAACTGAGATTGATCATTAAATGGATGGCTCCTAAGATGTAGTTATGCACCCATCAACCATTACTCTCCCTTTGTCTGCGTTGGCTCCAAGAGAACAGTCAAAGTGTGGCCTCGATGTTGATCACAAAAGCTTCTCTTCAGGGTTCAGTGCTCAGGCGGTGCAACGGCTCAGGAGCCACACAGCCCCACAAATTTCAAATGTCACGTTCAGGAGCCAAAACAACAACATAGGCAGAAGTAACTTCGCCTCCTTGTTGTCATTGCCATTGGTCACTACGTAGCGAGTAAGCCACAATACAAGTATAGCTTGACACGCACTGACAAATCTAGTGTTGACCTACGTAGGAATTCCTGATCCTTTGAGCTCAGATAACATTCGATGTGCTCCCATGCAGCCAGCAACCTGTTGCTGCAAGTAGTGTCGCCTCTTACTACAAACTGGCGGGGCGGGCTGTCTTCCACCAGAGTCCAACTTGCAAAGCCAATCTTGCAAGAAGCATTGCATCATTACATTACACTTCTCTTGTTGCACAGCCAAGGGAATGCCAACCATAAAGGCCCAAAGTGAAACTACGGCAAAAGCTGAAGCACATCAGCGGCGTTCAGCAGTCCAGAGTCGCTCCGACCAGGACCGACTCGGCCTGGTAGGAGCCTCACCAAAGAGGGCCGTCTGGGATGTTCAGGGCGGTTCAGGGGTTCAGGGTCCAACACTGAAGTCATACCACACAAAGATACAGCCACGAGTGCGGGGCCTTATTTAGATAGATAGGAAAATCTTTTAATCGCAGAAATCAAGATGGCAGCTTCGCGAAGCTTGGTCGACGTTATTCAAGGAAAACAATAGAATCTGAGTGCATTGCTTTTGGTCAGCGTGCAGGGAAAGATCAGTTTAAATAGGCCAGATGGGTTTCTGAGTCTGGGGTTGAAGTGCGCACTCTCGGGGCTGAAGCGCTCGGAACGCGCTACTATAGCTACCTTAGCAGCTGGCAAAGCGGTGGAGATAAATTCCGAAAACAACGAGACAAGAAACAGCAAACCAGAAGCACTGAGCCTTCTGTGCCGATCCTGGCCCCCTCATGTCCACATCCACAGATGTTGAAACTCACCAGCTGCAGGCATGAACAGGAGCAGCACATGCTGAAACCAAGGGCCATACGAGAAGGCGTGGAAGCCCAGTAACCTTGGCTAGGGAAAACATGGATTTCTCACCTGCAACAGCAACCGCACAGGAGCCGTCTTCGTCGTCGTAGTGGGAGTAAGACTAAGGGTAAGAGTAGGAGTAAGAGCAAGAGCATGAGTGCCAGCGTAAAAATAAGAATTTAATAGGACTAAGAGTATGACTAAGACTAAGAGTATAGTGCTGGTGCTGGTTCGTCCACATTTCAAGTGCTATACCTCCAACGGGTAGGCTATAGACGCGTTGACCTTGCGCCAGGGCCCTAATTGTGCCCGGAGCGCCTTGGCACGCGCTGGTGTGCATCCAGCGCCAAACTGTCATACACAATGTCGCGCTGGCGCAAAAGATGGCAGGCTCCCGGAAAGGGCGTCTTAAATTCCGGGAACCTAACCGTTCGCTCTCACATCTCCAATGCCCATGACTGGCGACCGACAATCCCAGCGACACCTCAACACGGCGGCTGACGGGCATTCCATGGCTCTGCCGCTGCCCGTCCTTCTGCACCTGGTCACCTGGTCCACCCTGCCGCCAGGCATCAATGTTCCACGACACGCCGTCATGCAGGTCTGCGCTGGTGGTGGTGGTGGTGGTGGTGGTGGTGGTGGTGGTGGTGGTGGTGGCGGCGGCGGCTGCTGTGGTGGCGGCGGTGTTGGCGGTGGCGGCTGTGTTGATGATGATGATGACCGCCAACTATCATCATCACCCCTCGCAGGCGCACCATCACCACTATCATCAGCAGCAGCACCCAAAGAATGACAAGCACCGTCGTCATCATCAACACCATTATCATTACCTTTGTTATCGTGATTGTGCTTGTTGCTGCTATTGAGAAGGGGTGTGAGTAATCCCAAAACCAAAGCTCCCAGCATGCAAGCCACAAACAAAAAGCCTAAAGGCCAGACCCCGCCCACGCCGTGCCCTGCAAGGGCATCAGTTCCTTGGCATGCCGAGAAGCCCAAGCAGACCTGATCGCATTGAGGGGATTGCAGTCCAGGGGCGAAAGTTCGTGGTCTGCGCTACAAATTGCGGAAGCTTGGGAATGTGCACTCAGGTCGAGCATGTTGCTCGGTAGTTTCCTATCTTGGTCGTAGTTGGTCGCCTTAGTATGGCTTGCCTGTCTTCTTCCCACTCGTATACCTAACTTCTGCTGCTCCATGTCAGTGCAGATGAGATTAGGCACTACCCCTCCTCAATTACCTCGGCAATGCATCCGTGACATCCTCAATCATTCATGCACAGAGTCGATTCCAATCTACCCTACCTTTGGCAAGGGTGCATATTTGGCATGTCGGCTCCAGGGTCCATGGACCTCGTGTATGTTGCTAGCAGAGTGTGCAGACTGTTGCGGAAGACTACCACCCCAACGGTATCCGCCAGCGCACGAGACGCGGGCAACCGGTGAACCCAAGACTCAACACAAACCTCCATGTCGAAGAGGTGCCACATTCTGCTATCTTACTATTTGCTAGGCCGAACCCTCCCCAGGCATTTTGCACACGCCGAGCCGAGCTGAAGTAAACGCATGCTGCGTCCAGCTGTGTTCACCGATCGGATTGCCACACGACATAACTCTAATTTCATGGAAGCTGTCGCGAAGTGACTTGCCGACATGGCGTACGGCTGGGTAGAGGTGGTGCCCACAGCGCGAGTGTAACTGATTTGTCAGCGCGCTCTGTCCTTCTGCAAGCTAGGTCTCGATGCTTGCTCGGTTCAAGAACAATGAGAAGTAGTTTCAGGTTCCAGAGTTTGAAAGACCCGTTTCTTCAGAAAGCTAAGCACCATGTGCTGCTTGCAGGTTCACAGATGGCGTGGCATGCATCAGCTCCATGTGCCTGTAAAATCCACAAAACAAGGCTGCCAGAGTGCCAGCATCGTCAGAGCTGGCATGGCATGCCGAAAGAGCCTGTCTTGAGACTTGAAGATGAAGCCCTGTGTCTTGAAATGCCTGATTGCGCGCTCACCATCGGCCCAACACCCTAAATACTAAACCTTTACAACTCCAAGCCAACAGTCTTGAAGCTTCTGGGGCTTAGGGCGGTCTGGCGAGCTGCATCAGATGAAGTAAGTCCGGACCTGCAAGGAAAGAAACTCTGCTGATGGCTGCTCCGTCTGAGGTGCCTCATTATCATATTTCCCACCTTCTGACAACACGGAAAGACAAAATGGAACAGACTTATCACAATCTTACCCGTTGATATTGGTTTCCATGGCAACTCATGTCGGAATTGGACTGGCCAATCTGAGCAAATCAAGCTGCTCCTGAATGGAGTTGTAAAGTTCGGGACTAAAGCTACCGATCACCTGGTGGCCGAGCAAGGCACTAATCGGCAGCACAGACAGCTGAGTCTGG
>CAJNDV010028402.1:44094-55023 GCA_905221635.1 Symbiodinium sp. CCMP2456 | reverse complement strand
ATGGTTGCTTAATCCATTAAGACAAATTTAGGTCTATTCATAAGAGTTCCAACGATTTTATTAAAGTCCCTAATAAATACATCTGGATTAAAACCAATATCATTTATCTTACTACGAATATCAGTATTTTTAATAATCATCCAATCCTCATATATCCATGTGAACGTTGTATATCTTTTTTTGACATTGTTTTGAACAAACTGTTTTTAACCCTGTCATAAATGGGAAAATTATGTTTAAATGTGAAAATAATTCTATCTACACCATATTCATGTAGTATATTAAGTCTGATAATTTTCTTTACATCAGAATTAGGGGAGGTTTATCTCTTACCTCTCAGCCTTCAAGACAAGAGTATCTGAAACTTGCTTGCATATGCATGTATATACATGTACCCATATACATATATATATATATATACACACGCACATGCACGTAGAGGTTTTCAGGGTGTGTGCATGTGTGTACAAATCGATGCATGCATGTGTTCATGTGTGCATGTGTGCATGCATGCATATATATATATATATACATATGTATGTATATATCTGTATCTATTTGTATGTGTATATGTATATACATATGTATGTATGCATGCGCGCATGTTTTTATGTATGTATTTGTTTATGTTTGCTTGCAAAAAGTAAGAGTGAGTAAGTAAGTGAAGTATCCTAGTATGTATGTATATATGTCAGTATGTACGTACGTATGTATTTAGGTATGCGTGCATGGTTTTTCCCGCATTCACCGCGAACGGTTCTTTGGAGAAAAACGCTTGTTGTGGCACTGTGTGAAATTTTCAAGCTCGCTGATGAACCTTCTGCGGGGATTTTGCAAAGTGCTCCCGCTGCGGCGAATGTCGCTGATGAATCCTCTGCACCAAGACCACAGCAACTACACAGCACCCACATCACAGCACCTATGCCGCACCAAAACCGCAGTGCCTACAACACGGCCAGATACACGTCCCTGGCAAAAGTCGAGCTCATTGCTTTCGGGATGTTTGCTTGCTTGCTTGCTTGCTTGCTTGCTTGCTTGCTTGCTTGCTTGCTTGCTTGCTTGCTTGCTTGCTTGCTTGCTTGCTTGCTTGCTTGCTTGCTTGTGTTCGTGTGTGTCTGTGTGTATGTAGATAAGTAAGTAAGTAAGTAATGAAATAAGTAAGTCAGTCAAGTATGCATATATGTATGTATGTATGTACGTGTGTATGTATGTATGTATGCATGTATGTATGTATGTATGTATGTATGTATGTATGTATGCCTACCGGGATAGCTCATGCCTGCTGCAATGTTGGCTTCTGCGTCAGGTCTTAAGCCTGCTGCTTTCTGCTACGTGTTCAGGCTATACCACGTACTGTCGGTGTTGCCGTTCCGTGCGTATTCTATGCAGTTGCACGTGGTGGCAGTGCCTCAGCCGAAAACGGCGCTGGTTGCCATGTCGAAAAATATGGCCATGAACCCACATTAACTTTCTAGCAGTGCCTTCTTCGGCCGCGTACACAGTCATTCGGCTGGCCACAGCCAGACTGGTGTCGGGGCTGTGTACTGGGGTGTGGGCCTGCTTGCTCCACGGCTCTAGCCAGGCTATGGCCACGAACAACAGAACCCCCGCCCAATCAAAGCAACTTCATCTGCAAAACATGCTACGCCAGCGGTCAGCAGAGGGGCATGTTCTGTGACAGGGGCAACCTGCACGGCATCAAAGCCGTTTGGGGCCAGATATTCGGTGCACTCCTGGGCAATGTCCTTGTAGTTCCACTCCATCCTCAATACTAAAACCAATCAATGCACCAATCCGCATCAGTATCCTGATTATATACTTCTATACCGAACCATCTATCAGGTGCATACGATATATGCTCTACATTATGTATGCTCTTTTCTCCGAGCCGTACTACTAGCAACATAGGACATAGGCCGAGGCTCAACTTGACGAAGACGGTGGACCTCACCTCCTCGCCGTGGAGGCCACCCTTGCCCGGTTGATAGCCACAGAAGCTGCTGAAGACAGCGGCGCGGTCGTTCCTTTGGCTAAGCCGCCGTTGGGTGAGCCCTTCCGTGCCTTCGCAGGCCGTGGAGGTCCAAATTTGCTGATTCTCGAAGCCACAGGTACAACCAGGGCAGACCGAGATCTGAGATTCTGTACACAACTGGAGACCACTCTGCTTGCAAATGGCGGCTGCTTCAGAAAAGTTCTTTCGGGCATGGCAGCCATATGTATTCTCAGGCTCAATGCCTTCATCGGAGCAGCACCTAACAGCAGCTTGCTCACCCGGCCTGCTGCACACGGCGTGGCTGGATGGATCTGACACCGTCTTGTGAAATTGGACGAGTTCGGAGCTATTTACCCAGCTTGCCCTGGACCTGTTGACAAGCTCCAGAATCGTCTCCGGCGTGGTGCTGTAGCCGCCCGAAGACACGAGCCCGTCCTGGTTTGCCGAGACGTATGTGTCGTGAAAAGTTCGCAAAGCCACTTTGCCAGCGTCTTGCTCGACAATGTCGAACTCTTCCCAATCATCCCAGTTATCCGTTACGGCAGCCAGATGTCCGCCAGGCTCTGCTTTCAGATACCTGCCATTCTGCGCCTTCAATACAAACCTGTCGCCACTGCCGGGCATCAGCAGGAACAGTGCCTCTGGCACAAATGCTTGCTCGTCGGCCCTCATCGTTCCATCTTCTGCAGCTGTTAGGTACCGCCCCAAGGCCGTTTTGAGTGCGATGGCATAGGGCGACTCTGAAAGCCCACCTCCCGGCCCTGCGGACATTCGGACTCGTGCAGGGGTGCCACAGTGCCATAGCTCACATCGGCCCAAAGAATGCACAAAGGTGTCTGCTTCTTCTGCCAAGCGTAGCTTTTTCAGGCAAGCGTGACGGCCAGCGGTCTCCTGGCCGTTCTCACCGATGTCGAAGACGTCCCCTTCGAAAACATCCAAGCGACGGCAACCCGAGCCCTCCACGAGGGGCTCCAGCTGGCAGTTGCGGAGAGGTGTCAGGGGCTGGGGTGTGGTCGTTTGCGTGGTGGTCGGTGCCGCAGTCTCGGAGGTGGATGGGCTCTCTGACGTTGAGGTGGCTGCACTGGTGGATGTTGAGGTTGCCGTCGGAATTGCTGTACTTGTGGAGGTTGAGGTTGCTGTGGTAGTTGCGGCAGTGGTGGTTGTCTTGGGTTCTGCCGTGGTGAAGTTTCGCACTCCGGCAGGTACAAAATGCCACTGCTGGTTGCTCAGACCATTAATGCAAGTCCACATGTGGATGTTGGTGCCTCGGCTTTGTGAGATGGGGTCAACATGCCGTACCATACCAAAACTGCACAAAAAAAGCTACCAGCTAGAGTGACTGAGACTATCCAGACTATAGATTTGACATTTCAGCCGACTTGCCCTCGGACAACGGAGATGGAGCATCCATGCAGATACCGTAGCGATTCTTGACCCTTCCGGTATCCGGATCCCAATCCCACATTTGGTTCTCATTGCTGGCATCGCATGTCCATAGGTGGATGAGCCCGGCAAGAATACTCCTTTGTGAGGCATCCTTGGCACGCATCACGTCATAAGACAATGAACTGGATAAGCGCTGGTGTGAGTCGTTGTCGTTGTCATACAGACGAAGATATCATATCATTTAGTGAGCTCTTACCACAGAACTCTTCATCCCTAAGCCAAGTAGAGCAAGAATCCAAGCATTTGCCGCCCGCATGTCTCAGCAGGCCTGTCTCGTTATCATATTCCTGAGCTGGGCTTTGCTTGAGGAAGCCTAGACCGGAGTCTACATCTTCGAGAAGGGCACTGCGAAGGCAGGGCTGTCACTTGGGCAGGGCTAATTCTTGCTGCAGCCTCTATACGAGCGGCTGAAAAACGCGAGTCTCTGTCTTATCTTTCTTTGCGCCGGAAATCGGGATGCTTTGTGCCACAACGGGTTGCCGGCCCGATCAATGATGCCGCCACAAGTCGAAAGTGCTCTTACTTTGCTTACCACACCACTGCCAGCACAAGAACCCAAAACCTGGCGCAACATCCATCTAAAACTCATATTATCGAAGCCCCACAATAGACTTTGGACCGGGTAAAGACTAACAGAGGGCCCAGCTTGCTGCTGAAAACTGCTGAAGCCACACCAGGGCACCCAGTTCTGCAGGAAGTTGTCAGAATCGCAAGCCTGAAACTCGATCATGCTAAACGCTAACTACACTTGAATGAACATCGTCACATTCCTGAAAAGGCAGAACGCCACTCACTGCTGACAATAACTGTGAGAATAGCGTAGTACATGATGCCGACCCATGTACTGGATTCCATATCTCTGGATTTGCTGCGCCGATGCTCTCGTTGCCTGCATGGTGGGGCGGACACCGTTGTACCCAGCGTTGGATGCTTCCAAGCAGTTGCCCTCGTTGTTTTCCAGCAGAAGGAAATCATGAGTACGACCTCTGTGACAAGACGTCAGATACACAGGAAAGACGCATCGCAAGGTTCTGCCAGCTTGAGCAAGAAACTCAAACCCACTGCCTACTGTACAGGCTCTGCTGCCAGGTGGCTGGTGCGCACCTTGACCTGCTGGGCCTGATGCTAACTCGAAACCATGTACGCACCGCGAAAGTAACAACATGCCTAAAACGAGTGCCGGCATTCTTGTCCCGATGGCAACAGGTACCACGGGCTATTGTATGTACGGAGATCACATAACTGCAGCCGCCACACTAAGCAAATGGATTCCTGAGCATAGCCCTGTTCTTTCGGCCGTTTGCCCTGAGGCTGCTCTTGGTTTCCTGGCTCCGGGCCTCTGCACGCGCTTCGCGCGCCTGGAGCTGCAACAAGGTTGGCCCATGCTGCCTGAAAGGGATGCATCAGGACTAGAACCAAAGCCGAACTTCGGCTTCGACTCGCTACAGGGAGTCCAAAGGCTCAGGAGTTTGACACGGAGAGTGTGACTCGAAATCTTCAGACGCAGTTCACTACAACACGAGCGCAAAAGAGAGAATGATGTCGAAAGGCACAGCATAACAAGGAGGCTGAGAAGCAACGGCATGATTAGGGAATCGAAGTGGGTTGCATCTCTGCACCGCGCTCGCACATAAGATGTGCTGAATGCATTCGACATGCCGAATGCTTCCCCCCTGCAGGATGACAGTCAGTTGGGGCCACAGTTATTGCTGGTACTGCTGCCAGCGTCAACCTTCAGGCTGGGCCCTTCTGCGAAGCGGCTGAGCCCTGCATCCTCTCTCGGGGCAGCTGTGGCCACAGGCGGCCGCGAGGACCAAGGCGAGCAGCCACAGAGCCATGGCTCGGCTTCTGGGCTCGTCCTGCTTTTGGGCTCAGGGTTCACCTTATGCAAAGGCTTGCAGTACCTGAATCTGGCTCTGATGGCTGGCGCTCTGCTTGCTATGCTTGGCTAGTTGCTGAATGCAATCGCGATGTGTCGTCCTTCAGCTTCCACGTTCGGCTGGCTCGGTTCACTCCAACAAATTGACACAAGTCTTGTTAGTGCCAGCGATAATCGCCATGGTGGTAGGAGGCCTCGTCATGTCATGCGCCTCCAGATTCGAGCACTCCGGGTCTTTGCCCTGTCACTCGAACCAAAGCTCGCGCAATCAATGCTGGTGTTGTGAGGCTGCAAACAATTCGCGATAGAATTGTCTGGCTCCATTCCGTCCATATCATGTCTGCCATCTGCGTTTCCCGAGACAGTTGGCTTACGGCTCCGCTGCCACTTCATAGGGTGCGACTAGTCGGTGGCCTCAGGAATGGTTTGAATTCCCCATTTACTTGCGGAACGCTTCCCCCACCATCAGAAGGCAGACTACTTACTTCAGACAATGTGGGGCCAAAGGACCCTGAGCAATGGATGAATCAGCACAAGAACTCGTAGGAGTTTTGAACCTGTCAAACTGCTGACTCAGTTGACACAGCAAGCTTTGTGAGGCCTGCGGATTTTTTCCAACGCTCAGCTTTAGATCGTTGGACTCGGACAGTTAGTGCCGCACTCATTGCACGGCCCCCGGAGTGTAGCGAATGCTTCGAGGCTCTTTGGTGCTGCTTTCCCTAGTTATTCGAGTGGTGCTTGAAGTGCCACCACATTCCCAAGACGCCTTTGCGTCTTTGGCCTCCTCGCCGAATCGACGGCATGCTGCTTCCTGGGGGCTGGTCTGGAGATTTTTCAGATGCTGGGACTCGCCGCAAACTTGTGGCCGGCGCACCCAGTCGTGTCATTGGCGATGATACGACACTGCATTGGCGGCCAGCCGCCGAGACTCCTTCGATGCAGATCCGATTGCAAGATCTCCGACTCTTTGGCAAGGCGGCTGGCCTCGTTCTTGTTGAGCTACTGATGGCAGCTACAAGACTGCTGCAAACCTCGATTGGCACAGGCTGTGGCCATGGTGGCCAGAAAGGTGCTGTCGAAGGACATCCCGCCTTCCGGGAGTTCTTTACAGCAGTCCTTCGATCCTGATCTGGTTTCTATTTCAACTATACGTCGGATACAGGTCTCAAATCTCCCCGCTCTTCCCGAACCAAAAACTTAACCAGTTAAACAGCTAAACACTCGAGTCCCGAGGCCGGTAGTGGCCGTCCTCGCATCCAAATCGAGCTAGCCTGCTTCAACCTGAAGAAAACCATGGGGCCGGAACCCTGCCGGGGCGGGCTTCGTTCTCTTCATGGCACATTGTGAGTTGTGTTGTCAGGATTGGACTCCGAAAGGGTAACAAACCCTGTGCCGTGAAGTCAGCCCCGTGCATCAGGCATGATGAAGTTCATTGCAGCCAACTGACGGGCGCTACGAAAAAAGAGCCGGCTACATCCCCCCCACCACGCTTCTTCCGCATGTAGCTCCGTAAGCTTCATCAGGATTTAAGGTGTCGGCGTGAGGAAGCTTCTCAATACTATGCTCATGCTGTGGCTTTGAATCTCGAGAATCTAATGAGGCTTCCTGCGCAGGAGTGGGCTGTAGCCGTTGATGAATTAAGGGTTCGCCCCGCGGCCGGCAGAAGCTCTGTAAGCCAGCGGCGGTTGCTAGGAACTCGCTGAATTCCACCAGCAGATCCAGTGCGTCATTGGACCCGGCGGCACCACATGGTCAACAGGCCCCGAATATGTAGGTATATGTTCGTCGAACTAAACATATACAAACGTACTCTGCGCGATATACAAACGCGCACACACACACACACACACGCACTCACATGTCCATACGTGCACACACACACACACACACTCTCTCTCTCTCTCTCTCTCCTCTCCCGTCTCCCTTCACAGACACAGATGTGTGTGTATATGTCTGAATGTCTGGCTGCCGTCCGGCCTGGCTGGCTGGCTGGCTGGGTGTCTGTCTGTACGTATGTCGTCTATATAGGTTTACATACATGAATGCACGCATGCAGGCGTGCGCATGCATGCATGCATGCATACATACATGCAAAGATATCTGCATCTGCACCCTATACGTATACTTCTACCTGACCCTTGTGTGCCTGTAACAGAAATATATACTATGATAACTAGATACATGTATACATGTATACATACATACACACACATATATATATATATACATATACATACATACATACATACATACATACATACATACATACATACATACATACATACAAAAATCTGTACATATATATATATAGATATAGTATTACATTATATTATAGTATATTGTCTTATATTATGGTAAATTAGATATTGTGTTATCCCCTCATATCATGATACATTATGTCAGATTGTACTATGTCTGTGATATTATGTTATATTACACTACACTTCAACATGTTATGTTTGAATACACAATATTCTATTGTACTATATGTTGTTTTATTTTGTTATATGGTGCTATGTCTTATTATGCTATGTACATTAAGTTCAGTTATATTATACTATAAAGTATTATATTGTATTCTGTTCGAACATATTATGCTATGTTATTATAACTTCTGATATGATGCATGTGTGTGAGTGTGTGTGTGCATGTGTGTATATATATATATATATGCATGTGTTCTGTATACACACACGCATATACCTATTGATTTGCATATTTTGCTAGTATTACATGTTACATAAGGCCAGGTCCTGAAAGCCTCGCGGCTGCATGCCTTCGGATCAACTGACGAGGCTGGTCACACGGGCCCCGGCGTGGATGGCCAGAATCCTTGTCAGCTTGACCCGGATCACTCGAGTCCCAAAAGCAACTTATGAATTCAGTGGTGGATCTATGCGAGCATGTTTGTTCACGTGCAGTGTGGATGTCAACTGTGTTGCCGTGCGTGCTTTGATCCTGCATGTGTGCGCTGCGGGTTTGTGACTATATGGGTGCACGGATGAATGCGCTTCCCTGAGAACTTAAACGACTCTGTGTCTGCGAGTGGAATTTTAGGACCGTGGGACCCTGGCTTGTAAAGTGGCATGCGGTGCACAGGTGCGAATGCGTGTATGCACGGTGTTGATGCGATATACAATCACACACACACACACACATCGGGCAGGTGTAGGCTGGTTCTTGCAGCTTTTGTATGGTGCAGTCGAGGAGCTCTCCCTGTGTGACGGAGCCATGCTGGATCACTCCTTCCTCATCCACCTCCACCTCCCTGGGACAACTGCTTTGGTCCCAACCCTTCTGCGTGTGGAGCGAGGACATGTCGCAGTATCGACCCTGGGGCAGCGCGATCTTGAGGCCTGTCAGGTCCCAAGTCCCACCAACCCCAGCCACATCCTCATCCTCGTCCTCTCTCCTGCCACGCGTAAGTGCGACGAAGCAGTCACTACCCAGGCGGAAGGCAACACGGCCGATGCCGATGCCTTCAGTCTTTCCACCTTCCCACTTCTCTGACACCGCATGTTGTCGACAGGCCTTTCGAAAGTGCATCATGCCCGCCACACCCTGCCATCGGTGTTCACAAATCCACCGCCGCTCTCTGGCAGCCGACTTGGGTAGAGGAGAGACCGTTGGGGCCGGCATGCACTGGGCGTGTCCGTCCTCATCGTAGACGGCGTCTGGCGTGCAGTGGTCACCGTCCGACTTATCGCAGCCTGGCGGCCCATGGTTCGTATCCCGCCATCCGTAGCCACCCCAGATCAGCACTTTCTCCCCGAACGGCCAGGACAGGAAGAACTTCTGCTGCTGGTGGAAGGCCAGCCCGTTCTTGTAGGTAGCGATTTCGGGATCCGCATCCTTGCTGCGCCCGTCGTGGTAGGCGAAAGGATAGACGGCCATGTCCTGAGTGATGCCGAAGACGCCACCATCGAGTTCCAGGAGCTCCGGCAGATCCGTGGCGTTCTTGCCCGCCAACCGATTCCTTACAAAAAATCTGTGATCAGCCCAATGTCAGCAAGAAGGGCGTGAGGGTGCAATCACACGCATGAACCCTTGAACAAGCTAAGATTAAGTGAAGACTGAGCTTCACCAAATGCCAGCGGTAGGCCACATCCCGGTACAGGCCGACATACTCGGTACGATCATGTGGCGGATATTCGCCCCACCACTCCTGGTAGACGAGATCCCACGGAAGCCCATTGAGCATGTCCTCCAGCTGTGGTACTCATGATTCCAAAGTGTTACTAGTCGGAATTAACAAGCTTAAAATAGCCACTAAAGAACTCTCAGACTCACTTTTCGATATGGTTGCCAGCGGCCAATTCGCACCCTCAATGATCCAAGAGACAAGTCTAAAAGCCTGTGCTCCTCACTTTACCCTTGTCTCCAAATGTCTCCAACCTGGGCCTAATGAACTGCTCAGTCACTCTGCATTACTGTGCTCAAGTCTCGCCAAGCCCACTCCATCCTGTATAAACCCCGAACCCCAAAGCGCTTCTTGACTCGAGGCAAGGGGCCGCCAGCTCATAGACATGATGGTAGATAGCTGCATCCTCAAATGCTCAAAGCACGCGGTGCGTGCATGTAACATGCACACGTAAAAAAAGGATAAGGGTTTAGGTTTTTTGTTGCAGGACCCTGTTCCACTAGATGATTCCGGGAGTACCGCTACAGGTTGCAGAAAGCGGCTTCTGGCTGGCGTTCGGAACCACAGCGTTTAGGGTTTAAGGTTCGGTTTGGGGTCCATTTTCGGCGCGGACGAACGTGCCGGCCGGCGCCTACGCAAACCTCACCCCCTCAAGGCAAGAGCGCACTATATTATATCTATAAATAATATACTATATCTATATATTATATATACTATATCTATATATTATATATTATCTATTATCTAGATATTATATGTTATATCTATCACAGCAAAGTCCTAAACCCTAGGACGCAGTTTTGCCCAGACCTCGAGCCGAGGGCCAGGCCCGCAGCGGAGCTACAGTGCTGCTACAAGTGCCGCGACTGTCGATAAGCAACGTGGCACGACTGCCACAGTAGGGAGGACCGAGATCTTAGAAGTCTTGGATGCTATTGAGCTGCTATTGTGCAACTTACTCAAAATCGTGAAGTGTTCACTCAGCGGCCTGTCTCGACATGCGCATGCATGTCCAGACCTGGCTGGGCACTCGCACTTGCCGGCCGGACTGCGGGATGACACCCGGTCACCTCCCACATGTCCGGGTCACACACGACTACATTCGTCATTGTCATAGTGACGAGGCTTCGAGAACTCCCAAAGTCCCCAAAACCATGCTGCGTCCCTTTTTGCAAAGCGAATCTCGCAGCCGAGCATCCACACGAAGCGCAGTCACGCCAATGTGAAAGAGCTCCTCATGCTCTGCTCAGGAAGGCGTGTGTGTGTGTGTGCAAACAAATCTACAAATGGGGAACACAAAAACATACAGCACACACCGCCGATACATATACATACATGCGCACATGTGTACATACGTACATTGGTACATATTTATATTACACTACACTGCATTGCATTCGGTTACATTATGTTGCATCAACTACTTTTGCGTCACAGTACACGGATACCCTACCTACCTACCTACCTACC